>WUAM01000399.1:54278-67258 GCA_024336885.1 Actenoides hombroni
CCTTTTCTAATCGCTAAGTCTCTCTCCCTTATTCCTTTTCTCTTCCCCTTTGGGGAGGGAGAGGGGTTAACAGAGAGCGTCTGTTATCGGTCTAAGGGGCTGCCCTGACCCTAAACCGTGACAGCATTACTATTTAAATACTTATTCCAGGGCACTTCAGGAACATACTGCTGCTAAGTTTCTTTTCCCAAAAACACAATGTGCTGACTATCTGTCTGTCTGTGTCTGTTATATTGGGTTTTCATTAATCAGCAGTCAAAGAAACTCTCATGCAAACAGGTTTAATTTGCAAAAGCAGCAAGAATTGTGCAACCTTAGAGAACACTGAACATTCAAATGTAACAAATCATTCTTATGGCAAATGAAAAAAACCCTGTAAACCTAAGGAACAAGTGCTGCCTGTACAGATTTTTTGCAATATATTCTGCAAACTAAGTAATGTTTTCAAAATTTAAGATGCCGAAGTACATACTCAAATATCAGTACATTCTTTGCCAGGAATAACAAGTTAAAAATCTAAATACATCTCCATATCAGCAAAATTTCACTAGGGCAAGATTTAATTTCCATGATATTCTCCACTGAGTGGTGAATAATTAGATGTGAAATCAGAAGAAATTTCTTTGTGGCTGGTGAGAAGTTAACATACTCTCTCCAAACAGGCTCCACCTGATATATATTAAATGCCTTTTGACCTAGAACTATGGCAGCAAAGGTAAAAGCAATTGTTGTATCTCATGTAGCATTTCTGCGCTAAAATGTTTCACTACCAAATTCAAGCCCATTAGAAAAGGGGAAAAGAATGATGACTACCCTACAATTCATACAAAAGTATACGTGCTAACTAAACTGACTGGTGGCAATTAATCAAATTAATGACAATCATGAAGGGTCAAACTAGTGAAGATCAAAACAAGATAGATCACCAGGACTTTATCACTATCTGACTACTATGCTTCTTGTTGCCCAACACTATCAATGCCTTCCCCCACTTACCTGATTTGACTTCCCTGCCCACCTCCTAAGTAGGATACTTAATTGAGCTCATTAAGTGGAACTTAAACATTCCAATTTGCTGATTAAAATTGGTATGAGAAGCACACTCTTTGATTATGTTTACCTTTGTATTTATCCATTCTTTTCCTCCATGGTAATTGCATCTCTAGTAACTGCACATCCCTAGATGTATCTATCTTTAGTTTTTAAAAAGTCCTAATAAAAATATTTGTTTCTTATCTGGAATACAGGAAATCTCATTAGAAGAACATACTGTTAACTTAACTGTCCC
The DNA here is from genome assembly GCA_024336885.1 of Actenoides hombroni. NCBI lineage: Eukaryota > Metazoa > Chordata > Aves > Coraciiformes > Alcedinidae > Actenoides > Actenoides hombroni. Next base: position 55,567 of record WUAM01000399.1, read on the forward strand.
AGTTCAGACAAGAAGACAATTTTCTCCAGATCATAAACAAGGCTGTTCTGGAAACAAAGTGACAAAAGAAAAGGAGAGCTTGTTGATTGTAAACTGTACATCTAAAGCTGTACTTACAATTTCTGTCAACATTTGTGGATCTGCAAGTGTTTTCTGCACTTCCAGGAATACTTCCGGGCTTGCTGTGCCCCATGCCCTTTTAAAAGATATGCAGATGCATTTCATCTGTTTCTCTTGTTTTATCCATTTAAGGGTTCTTGTGGGAATTAACGATTCTTTCTGACATTCTTTCATGCAAAATATTTTTTTTGTGACCTTTAATTTGGCCTCTCTAAGATTTTAAACATTGATAGAAATTTGTGGTGAAACATCACTGAATTTGATGATTGTCTACTCACAAATAGGTTCATCAAGCAGGATGTTGTTTGTTGGGTTTTTTCCCCAATAGTTTATAATTTCAGTGTGATTGCCATAGTTTTAAAAGAAAGGGAAAAAAGATACTACTGTGAAATTAAGATGTTTTCTGCTTTAGCCGCTGAATATGGCTTATAGGAAGAATAGTAGTGTGTAAATTACTGTGAAATGATTTGGTTTATGATCACTTTACAGAAAAAGGTGCCTAGGAATGACAGATGTGTTTCCCATTTGATTTTGCGAATGAAATGCTGCAAGAGGAGAATGCCTGAAATAAGGGACAATATGCATTTTCACATTCCAAGCAATCAGAGCTGAGAGAAGGTATAAATATATGTTCTGAAACAAGTAGGACACGTGATCTAACAATTAGAGAAGAAGCCCCAGGTAGTGAAGGCTCCCAGAGAAGTTCTGTTCAATTGCAGTATGCGGTAATTTTGCCATTAAGTTTAGTAAGAAAAAGATTTCACTGTAGAAACCAGAAGTCCTAAAATACCACCTTTTTTTTTGTGTGTGATTTCTTGTGGCTTTATAGAACACAAATTCACAGCCACATATCCTATCACAAGCGTATTTTCTTGGCTTAAAAATGACAGTTGTGATCTCTTTACATTCTCCCACTACAGAAGCAGAAATAACAGCAATTTTATTTTGAAATTACAATCATCAAAAGCACTTCTGTCACTCCCAAAGATCTTTTTTTTTTTTCCTTTGGTTGATAACAAACCTGAACCACAAGTGGTTGCAAGATCCCCGGTGGAAATTGGGGCATGGAACTCAAACTAAAAATTTGTTAAGTTCTTTTGGCACAGGAAATCCAGATATGAAAAGGCATGTGGGACCTTTTCAGGATCTCGCATATGCATAAGCAAGGAAGATACGTGTCCTTTTCGTCTTCTACCACTCACAGTGAAAAATGATGTCCATAACCTGTCCAGAAATATTTAAAAGATGCACTCACGAGAAATGCAGGATTATTTTCAATATTTAATTACCCATATTGAGCTAAGAGTTCTAGGATTTGCTTTATTAAAAAATCTGAAATCCAAGCAAAATTAGGAATGAACTGATTAGCAGTTATGTAAGAATAGAATAATCTAAAAAATAACATAATTTAGTCTTTTTGCAAGCTATAAACATCTCTTTTAATCATAATTACTATGAATTTCTGAATGTAGGAATATGAGCAACACTGAGCAACACTATGAGAATAGGTTTATATTTCAAATGATGGTAAATTTAGGTTTAAACTGCTTACCAGACTAGAGTTATAATAAGGTACTTTTTGAAAAGATACACACAGTCCTAGTACTAATAAATTCTATTTTCAGACTTTCTATGCCAAAGAACAAAGAAAACAAATGCTATCCCACAGTGATGGAATAAACAGCTTTCACTTCATATGAGGCCATTTTTCAAAGTCAGAATGTTCTTCACCTTATCATACAGAAAATATTTAGTTGCTATATGCACATATATAAGCCGGACATGAAAAGGGAAAGGTAAAATGGCATTCCTCAGGGGTCACTATTGGGACTGGTGTTGTTTAACATCATTGTTGGTGACATGGACAGTAGGATCAAGTGCATTCTCAGCAAGTTTACAGACAACACCAAGCTGTGTGGTGTGGTTGACACATTGGAGGCAAGGGATGCCATCCAGAGGGACCTTGATTAGCTTAAGACTTGGGCCAGTGACAGCCCCATGAAGTTCAACTAGGCCAAGTGCAATGTCCTGCACCAGGGTTGGGGCAATCCCAAACACAAATACAAGCCAGGCAATAAGTGAATTGATAGATACTTAAAGAGGACCTACAATAAAGCTGGGGAAGGACTTTTTACAAGGGAATGTAGTGATAGAACAAGGGGTAATGGCTTTAAACTGGAAGAGGGTAGATTTAGATTAGATGTAAGGAAGAAATTCTTCACTGTGAGGGTGGTGAGACACTGGAACAGGTTGTCCAGAGAAGCTGTGAATACTCCATCCCTAGAAGTGTTCAAGGCCAGGCTGGATGGGGCTTTGAGCACCCTTGTCCAGTTGGAGGTGTCCCTGGCCATGTCAGGGGGTTTGGAACTAGATGATCTTTAAGGTCCCTTCCAACCCAAACCATTCTATGATTCTATTAAAAAAATCTACATAAGTTACCCATACAGTCTAGACAGTGAAGAACTGAAATAATTTCTCCCCAGATGACTAAAATATAGAAATTCGCTGAACGGGATAAAAATTGGTAGCTCTGTGAAAAAAGATGGAAACAAAGACACAAAATCATCAAGATAGATAACTGACATCATGAGCAGCAAAACATAGCAAACAAACTGTAGGTATTTTTATTATTCAATATAGAAGTACTATTACTTTTACCCTCAAGAATAACAAAGATACAGAATCCAAATGCTATAGCACAATACAGGACTAGCTTTATATGGGTTAAATGGAGTTATCCCCAACTGCACATCAGGTTGCTGCGCCTGCTCACTATAAAGTACTGTTAAGCAAGAAAGGAGGCTTGAAGACGAAGTGAAGGGTAGATTTGTGATTTGTTTAAGTCTGTAGCTGTCTGGAAACCTGCTAGAATCAGAGCTGTAATACTGTCTGACTCTTTATAAGGAGAAAGACCAGGCCCTTTGGTGAAGGGAGGAAAGGGGGCCTTCAAAAATGTTGAGCTTCATACGTGGAAATGGAGCCTGAAAAAATAGTTTTGTTGAGTTTCAGGGTTTCTACTGTGTAAATCGATACAGGTGGATGGTTTTCTGTCTCTCTGGGAGTCTGCAGTGGTCTATTTATATCTAAAGGAGAGAAAAGCTCTTTGAAGTCAAAGAAGAGGATTGGCAGCTGAATCTCAGTAAAAAGTCTCTGAGGGGAAAAGCTGCCCAGTAGGTGAAATAGTTAAAGGCCCTCACTTCTTATGGTTATGGTTTTAGTTAAAACTTTTATGTAGAAGTGTTTGAATTTCCTTATAAGCTTTACTACCTAGGCAACTGGACTAAGAAAAAAGTTCTGAAACTTCTCTTCAATTAGAGGTAATTGAGGCAGACTGATTCATACATCCTGGGGTAGCAGGTTCTGGAAGGCATTCTTCTAAGTCTGTAATAGAAATTTAGTTGATTTAGGAGCAGCAGGTTAGTTGTTTTTTTTGTTGTTTTTTTTAAGTTCTGTAGAAGTAAACATTTTTAAATAGAACTCGGGCTAAAGAGGAAAATACGTCTTTTGACTAGTGATCACTTCCAAACTGCATGTTGCCACCAGATCAGGTAGTTGCTTGCATTTAGATTGCTTCTCTGAGCTGCATCATAGCATTGTGCTAACTCAAAGATGACCAATCCCTGCAAGAGTTGACCAATCATACACTGTGATAATTAAAATCCACATCTTAAGTACTTGCATATTAGTGCAAACATCTAATAACAGTGCTTGCTTTCTCTTTGCTAAAATCTCAGCCATGAAATGGAGGATGAGGAAAGAAAAGTAACTGATGGCTGTTGTCTGAGGAGTGGCTGGCAATCCTCATCTGCCCCAGGAGTTCTGTGAAGGCACTTTCACAGGATTTAGGGAAAATAAGTTAGGAAAAATTTAAGGGAATGATAGGGAAATCCTGATTGTTCTTTTCCTGTCACAGATGAGTAACTTGGCTTGCCAAATGCATGTAGCTGAACATGGAAGAGTCATGACTTTCAAATCTATTGTCCAGGTAGCAAATCAAAACAAAAATACCCTTTTTATTTATTTTATAACCATATAGCATTATGACTACAGGAAAAAATGCATTCCTCTTCATCTAGTAAGTTTTCTAAAGCAGAACTGGATCCTAAAGTTCTCTACAATGCCACAATACTAACTACAGATAAATTAGATGGCACCTGCAGGAAAATGGTAAGTTGACTGTAGGGGCAATGAGCCATGTTTAGTGTCGGAGCTCCAGGGATGAGTTCCTATAACATCAGCTCATCCCTGTTGATTATGTGTAGATAAAATTCTGAATTAATGCCAAATCTAACACACCTACTATCGTAAAGTTTGCACTTGGTTGAACAGAAAAAATCTGTTTTCACTGACTCTATACAAACACACCTTTCATGCTAAGTAAATAGCAAAAAGATTACTTGGGTTATTACAAAGTTACTCACCTTGTACCTTGTAATAAGTACTGCTCTTTTTTTTTTTTATTTTTTATTTTCTTTGTTAATTTTCTCTGGTCAAACAAGAAGAGGCACTTTCTCCAGCACATTATTAAGCATACTTCTTGTAGATTTTTAGAGTTTGTGTGTATGATTGTCATAATTGTGGTGGGAAGGAATCATAGGCCAGCCACAGTCTGCAGGCTGTTAACAGTTTTGAGTTAGCCAGGGCAGCTGCCCTGAGCTGACTCTCAGGTGTGTCCCATCCTATAAATGTCATGCTTAGTATAAAGGGGGAAGTTGCTGATTACAAAGGTTCTCCTGCTTCTTATTGCTGGAGGAGCCTGCTTTCCATTTTGCTCCTGAAAGCTACTTTCCCATTTATTGTGATTACTGTATTTGTAAAGGTAAATATAACTTTGTATAGGCATTAGTTTGGCTGTTTTGTTAAATTTGTTTTTATTTTAACTTTCTTTTTTCCTGATCCTGATTCTTGGCTGCAGAGGAGTCATTGGGTGATACAGAAACTGCTGTGCTTTTGCCCTTGGTATAGACTAAAAGTAGACTCTGATTTGAAAGGAAAATTGTATAGTATTGTTTACCTGAATGACATGTGATCTCAAGAATTATGCATGTAGGTAATGTTGATTGTGAAAATGTGTCTAGGAGAGTGAATAAGACTACTTACATGTGAAACAACATTTGCCATGGTGAGGGAAGGCTTTTCTCCTGCATCCCTACTTGTAGAGAAGGCAGAGACCTTTGGAATGCAGTACTTGCTTATTGTAACTTGTAGTTATGAGCCAAGGTACTCTGGTGACTCACATTCTCGTTCATATTCATTCTGGTTAGGAGGAGAAAGGCAAGTAAAGATGGTGGAAGAAAGTAGTATAAGCAGTTTTTGAAGTGCTGTAATATATAACTATATTCTGCATAATAAGAACCAGAGAAAATGAAGTAGTGTGACGATAAAAAGAAAGTAGGATTTTAAGAACACTTATGCAAGAGAGGTTTGAACCAGGGAAGTCTCAAAACTAATTGCTATTGCAGGCTCAGAATCAGCTGATGAGCTTTTCATCTGCAAAAACTATTTTGAAAGGACAATAACTTTACCTGAGAAAAATGAAACTTTTGTTATCTACAGCATTATATGAATGCTAGCACCTACAAAAAAAAAAAAACCCAAAACTTATTACATAGTATATTCCTGGTATACAGAGGACTTTCTCAATATAAAGGTCCTAGAACAACAGATGTTTCTAATTGCATTCTTAAAATGAAATGCTTTTATTCAGCGTTTGCAGCACAGGAAATATCCTTCAGCAAAGGGCACCAGCTGCAAAACAGTAAGGATGAGCTTTAAACATTTATCCAGTGACTGGCAGGTTTTTTCCCTCCATAGACCTTACAAAGTTCATATTTATTCATGTAAAATGTAAAAGAGGCATTTTAGCTGTTTTAAGTCCTAAAATAAAGTAAACCACTTTGGTCGTTCATAGAGCAAGTGGCCTGAAAGAAAACACTGTGGGTACCTGCAGTACAAACTGTTGTGATGTAAAAGAACAGGTAATAAATGTTTCAGTCACCTAAATACTACTGAAAACAGTGATAGGCTGATGTTGCTTATTTGAACAGAATAATTGTTTATAGTGTTGGAAAATTCCACACTCAGACTGGCATTTCACTACAAATTATCTATCTACTTGAAATTTCTTAGTAGGAGCAGTTTTTAAAAACTTGCCTAAATAAAAATGAGGTACCATTGACTACTATCACAAAAGTCTTGAGAAAGGAGTATGGAATTGATTATATGGCTGATATTTATAATGCTTAATTTTAGTCATGCTGGTGGTCAGCATGTTAACCTCAGAGTCATGGTATAAACTATTCTCTTCCACTGACCTGCCCAAACATATAACTTCACTTATTAGTGCCTTAGTTTCTCTCTTCTCATTCAACTGTCTCACCTATTTAAATCCTCAGGTGTAAGCTGCAAATGAAATTTCTAAACATTATTGCATTAAACAGAAAGATATCTGTTGGTTAATTGAAAATCATTCTACTTTAGACGAAAGGAATGAAATCTGCTGGCATAAAAAAAAAGAATGTGATATGATGATTATGACCTTGAAGATAATACTTAACTGGTAGAATAGGACCATGTGAAAGCTACTAGCTAGTAGCAAGAAATTATAAGACAATTTTAAGAAGGAAGTTATATCTGAACCAAGACAATTCTGTTTAAAAGTTCAAGTAATTCTATGGTAACAGCCTTATATCTCTTACAACTTCCAGTGACCACTAGATACTAAGATAATATGTTAATTAACTCTGGGTTAGTTTGAGCAAACGCAACACAGAGGTGGGTTTCCTTTTTTTTTTTTGTTTGTTTAGGCATGGGAAGTAAAGAGGATCTTGAGAGAGAAGGAAAAAAAAATAATTTCATTTTAAAACAAAGACAGACACTAGATGGGTAAAGAATAGATATCCGAAAATTTATGAGTGGGGAAACTCACTTTTTATTGGAAGACAGCAGCCACCTTCTGTATTTCTCCCCCCTCCCCTTGAGAGGAAAAAAAATGGGGAAACATGAGAAACCTTGAAATACATATAATGACTCAAATGTTGTGGGTTTTGGTTTTTTGGGTTTTTTTTTGGTTTTTTTTGTTGAGAGTTTGTGTGGATAGAAGAGGGGATTGAGAGTCAGTATTCCTGTTTTCTGTTCCTAGTCCCACAGCTGATTAACTGTGCAGCATAGGTAAACAAAAACCTGGACATTTGTTCAATATAATCTTGCTCAAGATTATAATGGATTTCTTAGGAAGTAATTAAATATAGCATGATATCATAACACTTGACTATTTAAACTGACTTATACGTCTCCCTATATAGTGTTCAGAGTAACTTTTTAAAATACATCCATAATTCTTACTGACTTTAAAGAAAAGTGTCAAATAATTAGTAGATCTAAAGATTCTAGAAAAAGTTTAGGCACAGTAAATTTACTGTTGTTTTTGGTTATGTAACAGAATATCTTTCATGCAGATTCTTGGGCTTGGTCATTGCAATAAACACTCATCTAATATGAGAAAAACAGTTCTCTGTATCAAACAAAACAGAAGTTTTCCATTTGGCTAGGATTTTGTCTCCACTGTTTCATGCCTTTTGTTTCACATTTAGATTTTTCTGCATTTAGTGAAAGGCAAAAAACCAACATCTGTGTTAGAACATTCTCTCTTCCTATTGCTGTTACTGCTTGTACTAGATGCTGAAATACATCCTGCAAGAACCAGGTTCTCACTTGTGTTTTGTGGAGTGACATACAGGATTGGTTAAGTGTCTATTTGTTGTTACTTGGTCAAGTTGAGTGTTATGAACTCAGTCCATGGTTATAACCTTCTCTGTTGAAACACAGATTATGTAGCATTCAATAGAATTTCTAGAAATATTTCGCTGAAGTTCTGTGGCAGAAAGTGTACTGGTTATTAGAAGAGCTTTCATTCATTTTATTGAAGCAGCTTACTTCTCTTTATAGCAGACTAAACTTTTTTTCTCCCCCAGCATTGTTGTTACAGAACTCGGAAGAAAAGAAGTTTTCTGAGATTGTGTCAAGCCAGAAAGCACTAAAGCACAGAAGCTGTTTTCGTTATTTGAAAAACAGATATTCTGCCAAAATTTAGGATGAAATTTAGCTACGTGTTTTATAGATGCAAATTGAGTAGAACAAATTACATAATAGCAATATCTAATCTTAAGATGTTTCCATATGAATGGCCTATGAACTTTCTTATGCACACACATGTAATGCATACTTCCTACACTTTCTTAAATACATAACCATAGAGGATTCAATGGCTGGAATGGGGGTGTGTGTGTGTCACAATCTTTCTCATGCATACGTTCCACCAGGATATGAATACGGTAATGTTTTCTGAAAATTTGCCATTTCTTCATATGCACAGAATTCCTGCCTCTTGCAACTTCATTTGTTTTCTGTCATCAGGGTATTAGAAACTTCAAAATCAGATTCCTTCAAAAATGAGATAAGTTTTATGCTTTGTGACTTGCTGATCTATAATTATGCATGATAAATTTTTTTTGGTGAAGAAGATAAAGAATATCAGTTCAAACTTATTTTTGGAGAAAAAATACAGATGTCAAATTACATATAGAAATGATTAATTCTTTTTAAAAAAAGAATACTGTATCTAAGTTTAAAAAAAAAACCCAAACAAGAAAACACTCTTTAAAAGAAAACTGATGAATAGATTGTCAGTTTTGCAAAAATCGTAAGAAAAAGACAGTCAAAAATAGTGCTGAGCACCACATCAACCGAGTATAAGATTCCAGGCCAAATAATATGAAGTCCTTATACTGCTGGAGCATCAAATGTCGAATATTTCACCTGGACCAGGTATGAACAGTCAATCACAGAGCAAATAGCAGTTTTGTGACGCAGTCCCAGTAGTCAGAGGAATCGTGTATGTGTGCTTCTCTGTAAATCTCATTAATAAAGAATGCTTTCTCAGTATCTAATTTCAATGTTTCATTTTCTGCCTGCACATGATTATCTTGGCACTAGATTATGGGAGAGCATGAGGGACAAATGCAGCAGACTGGGGAGAAAAACAAATAAAATATTAAAAAAAAAAGTCTACAGTTAAAAAAAAAGCTAAATTTTTTTTTAAAAATCTTTATGCTAGTGATGTCTTGCACAATGTATTCAGGACGGTCACTGGTGAATAGCTAGACTGTACATGAACTATAGTCCGAAGTAGTGCTACCTTCCTGTGACTAATTAAAAACAAAATTATAAATCAAGATTACATTATATTTTCTAGAAAAATATACTCATATGTTATTAATTTAAATTACATTCTGCATGGGATTTTGTCATTCTCAAGGATGAATCTGATCTCATTCAGACACTTCATGGAACCTAATTTACAGGTGTGAACCTTCACACATTCTTACAGACACAAAGTTGGTACTGCGGACTTCTGTCTAAAAAAAGACAATGTTCTCTCAGTAAGTAGAATCCTGTAAAGAGCATATGATTGCTTGTATCTGCCATCAGAAATTTCTGTTGATTGATAAAAATATTAATACTGTGTTTGCTCTCATGAAGCAGCAGCCCACAGTCATGGTGTGCTGTGCTGGAGTTGTTCATTAATTCAACAAGATCCTACCTAGATTTCAAAAGATTACTTTTCCTCTGCAATTCCATGTAATGTTGAGGGGAATATAATATTCTTTAGTGTTATGCACTGAAACAATGTGGGGCTTTCATATTACTGTAAATGTAAAACATCAGTAGGTGACATAAAAAGATTCTATTGGTACTGTCTTCCTAAAACCACAGCTCCTTGGTATAGGTGACAAAGTATGAGCTGTGGGCTTAATGGAAAAGGCAGATGAATATATGTATGAAAATACAGAAAAAAGACTAGGAAACTGAAAAATAAATAAATCCATATTCAGTTTCTTTATGTGTAGGCAAAATGCTACACTCAAGCCAGAAGGAAGGCTGATTATATTCTGTGTGATGGCAGAAGACTGTGCATGTCTGGGTGACTAGCAGAAAATTAGTTATACCATAAAGTGTCAATAGAAGCCAACAGAAATGTTCTTGATATTTATGAGATACTGCCTTTGTCTTCATACTCACTCAAAATTAGTGTGCTTTGTTCTTTGGGAAAGCATTTTAGAAAAACAAAATTGTCTTCATTAATCATCCTGCTTGCTGTACTGCAGTGTTTTCTCAGGTACTTTTTCTTTTGTCTGTCAATAACTATAAAGAATTCAGACAGATATACTTGGAGGAACAGCTTTAGCTAGAGATGAGGTAACCTAAAAAAGGGAGGCCACATGGGCACAACTGTCAACCGCATGATTGCAAGACAATCACTGTCACACATGATTCTGGCATAAGGTGGTTTAAACTACAGTACAAAAACGTTTGCTAACTCAAATTCACTTACCAAATCTTGTGCGCTTACAAGAAAAAGTTGTTGGGTGTGATCAAGCTTTCTTAGCATTAGAATTCACCTGGATATTGGCTAATACGATCTGCATTATTGCTTTTCAGTTCCTATGTTAGCTGGAAATCAGTGGTGCTCAAACCAGTTTAGGATTGGTTCTTGTTTTGTTTCCAGCAGCTGTACATACAATAATTCATATTTATAATTGCAATATTTAATTTCCAGTTATTATGAGTGAAAGGAAAATTAGATTTCCTCTTCACTTCCACAGTCCTTTACAGGAACTTATACTTCTATGATTTCACAGAAAAGTATTTCAAAGTATTTTATGAACAAGAAAAAATATTCAATAATGTTTATTCTGTATCTACATTTAATTATTTTTGTGGCCTGGATCAGGTTTCATTTTAGCACTTTGTCCATTTTCTTTTTCGTAATAATTATTTGGTTTTGGCCATTTTTGATTCTGTTGAGCTTTTAGTCCCTTTTAAACATGTTTTATTTGCAGAATAATCAAAAGGATTACATTTCACATGCTATATCACATATTCTAGGATAAATAGTTTTGCTCTGCTGATCATTTGTACTGTCAGATGAAATGGACATATTTAGAATCAGTATATAAAATAATGTGAATCACTGCCTTAAAAGGAAGCAGAGGCAAAATTAAATATATTATTTGGGAGTTGGAATTTGAGTATTTCTTTTTGTCTAACAAACTGTATTTCATTTTCATTAAAATGAAAAATAAAAACTTAGGAAGTCAAGTTCTACTCAATTGAAAGATGTACAGCAATAGAAAAGTAAACCCTAGAATTGAATTTGATTCAAGCAAATTCTATGTAACTTACAGTGATATAAGCAGGAATTGAATGTTACTCATTAGATGTCCAGAACTATTCTTAAATCTCATTTGCATTATTTTCAGTCTAATTCTATTCCCATTATTCTTTTTTTCCCTCCTCTTCTATTCTTTATCTACTTACTAAGCAAAGGAAACTTTTAACACAGGACTTTTCCAGAAATTTTCCAGAATACAGTATTCTTATATGCTCCATAAAAATTTAAAATGGTCCTTGAAAGTTTCAGATAAAGTTTAGTTCTTTTTAATATTTCTCAACATTTTCTTTTTTTTTTTTTTTTTTTTTTTTGTTAAAATAATTTGTCTTGTTTTGCAAA
>WUAM01000399.1:67358-98793 GCA_024336885.1 Actenoides hombroni
CTTGAAAGTTTTAGATAAAGTTTAGTTCTTTTTAATATTTCTCAACCTTTTCTTTTTTTTTTTTTTTTTTTTTTTGGTAAAAATAATTTGTCTAGTTTTGCAAACGTCTATGTACTGAATCCTTGGCAGTAGTACATAAACTTGTCCTGGGTTTCAGTTCTTTAGAAAACACTTTGTCTTCATTAATCATCCAATTTTCTGTACTGCAAGGTTTTCTCAGGTACCTTTCTTTTATCTGCCAATATTTATAAAGAATCCAGAGAGATATACAAAAAGCCTGCAAATTACATCATAGGCATGTTAGCATTACAGCGTTTATGTGCATTTATGTTGGAGAAGATACTTTCAACATTAAGTTTTCAGTGCAAAGCAAGAGCCTTCAGTATAAATTCAATTTCAGAACAAAATTGATTTCTGGTTCTAATAAGATCGCCAGGGATGTGTTTGAAACAATTGAGAAGTGGAGGCTTCAGGGAATCAGAATGTCTTAAATCTAACCAAAAACATAGGTAAAATGGTCTTCTGGGTTTTAATTATTATAGCTAAGAAGTGTCCATAACTTAGGCAATAGTAATAGTAGTATTTTTATTAATCTTGTTGCATACACAAAAAATAGAGGGAGTGCTGGGGAAATTCCTGATAATGACATACAGAAAAAGAACTCTGGAACAAAAGTTAGAAGCTGGCCCTCTGATGTTTCAGTATTAAAGAACTACTTGGCATACAGCTTTGAATTTCTCACTTGATAATGGAGGTCCTAGGTGAAGCTAGAGTAAGAATCAACTTTCTTTTAATGAAATGAAAACCCATTCTCAGCTTGACTGATTTTTACAGTAGTTATGGTTAGTCTTAACAGCAAGTAAAGCTGAAAAACTCTTAAGGACATGTCTGAGATACATGATCCTAAACTACATGTATATATCTGTTATAATCTTACTGAGTGTATCTAAATATATTTATGCCTGCTTTGCATAATCTATACCAGTAAATAAACTACGTGTCTATCCACTCTGTGCCGGTCTGCATGCACCATAGGAAGTGCAAGGAGAGTACATTTGTTTGTATGTTGTATTAGGTAGTGAAGGTTTCAAACATAATAGTAGGTTGAGGAAACTGTAGTTTTTTGTAAGGGCTCAGTCTATCAAAATACAAATCTGGTTTCTGGCTTAGACTTTAGTCACAGTGAAAACTTTTATTGTGTTAGGATGTTGGAAAAATTCTTTAGAATGACCTGAACCTTCCTGGGTTCTGGGTTACCTTCATTTATTATTGTACCTGTGATGGCTGATGCTATCATGGATTAGCAGTTATCACCAACTGGAATATCTGAGTCACTTCCCTCAGAGTTACTTTCAGTTTCCCAGAAATGTAACTTTCTTCAGTTGTGAATTCTATAGCTGAATTATGCATAATACAGTCTATGAAGCTGTTCTGACTGTGTGCCCAGACAAATAAATTAATGAAGCACCAGATTTAACATAATGATTTTAAAAAACAAACAAACAAAACCCTAAAACAATGTTTCACTGATGTGCATTACTGTGGAACTACAAACTCCTGTGCTGGCTCATCTCCAAGGTCAATGTAGGTGCAGGCAAAAGGTGCTTTCTTAAAGACTTGCCATCAACAAGAAAGCAGTTTGTAGAACTGCACCCCGGAGTACCTCATAAGAGCTCAGACTTTTGTTGACCAATGTATCATAGGTGAAAGTTCATACTTAGGTTTGAAAGTAGTGACACACAGTACTTGTTTGGGACTATCTCTCCTCTTTTCACCTTATATTGGCTCTGATTTTATATACTTAATAAGCTGCATATACAGTCTTCCCATGCTATTGACTCTTTCTTTAAAAGTCACCTTAAATTTAAAGATCAATATTAAATTGTTTGATGTGTTTCTTTATTAAATGCCACAACTTCCTGAAGACATGATTTATATGTATTAAATCAAACAAAATGCTCTCTTTCAGCCCAGGAAGCTGGTAATTTGGTTTAATACAGTTTGCATTCCACCAAAAATAAAAGTCTTGTGGTTATTATAGGACTAAATATGTCCAAAGACTTCCATGTCATGCTGATGTACAGTAATTGTTGCTTTAGAGAAGATTCTGACTGTGAGACTTATTTATACTGAGGAAAATAATATTAAGTGCATCAAATAGTTTCACATAAGAATAAAAAAGACACAGCTGTTTGTTAAGCTAAAGGACACTTTATGATAAAGTCCGTTTGGTCAATGCCCGTAAATACTTCTGTTCTGTTACACTCACCAGAAGATTACTCGATTATTCTTTTAGTATTTTTTTTTTTTAGATGCCACTGACTACCATCTGAACAGCGCATTACATAGGAGCAGCCAACCAGGGTCCTGTCTGTTCTGGAATTCACACAATTATAATTCCTCATGTATCAGAATATTTTGGTGAGAAATAGCCTCATTTGGGGCTAGTTTAAAGGGGTATCTACAAATAGTTTGGCAAAAAGTGTTAATTTTCTTCAAGGATAAGGTTCTGTGCTAAGAGGATTTTGAAGTTTTTGCTCATGTGTTTATCCAAAAAAGGAGTTCCATTAAAATTTGTGCACTGTAGAACAAAACCAAATAAAATGATCATGCCTTTGTGTAAGAATGAGAAAGTGGTAATAAACAAAGATGAAATAATAAAAAGAGGCTTGTCCTTTTACATTATGTCCTCCATGTGAAATCTGAAGTGGGGGTGGTGGACAGAGAGGAGAACAGAAAGAATATATTCAACATCAGTATTACAAGTGTGATGAGACTAAGTATTGCATCACTCAACATATTTATAGTGTATATGTATACACAGGTATATACAATGTGACAGTGAATCTTGAGATATTAATGTAAGCAAGTTCACCAGGGTAGTGATGATCTCACACATGATTCATAAATGATGTTATAAAATATGTTTTATGTGTATAAAATATGTTTCATTTATGAGGAAGAGGACAAATATATAATGCAAATGATATATCATGAAAGCATACAAAAGAGTAGTAGCAAACAGTAGTAGCTATATATCTTACAGTCCATAAGCATACTTTTTTTCTTTAAAGGAGAAAATTAGAAGTTGAAAAAAGAAACTTATATAAAACTTGTGATAAGTACTGGTCCTGGATGTCCCTAGGTTTTTCTGAAGTGTCTACATTTCGTTTACTTACCTTTATTCTGCAAGTGTTTAAGCAGTCAGTGCTTCCTCTACTTGCTTTTTTAATGAAGTTATGCTTTCCGTGACAATATATATTCTTAAGTCTTGCACCAGCTCTAATTAAACTTAGTGGAAATAAATCCCTGAAGTTAAAATAGGCTTATGACCTTTTCAGACAACATGGCAATCAGTGCAGTTGTTATTGTAGTGTAACAGAACTGACCTGTCATATTTTCCTTGGATGGAATGGCTCAGAAAATCTTTCAATTCATGGATGACTGGGACATTGAAATTATAGAGAAAATTAAAAATGCTCACTAGTTGCAGGCAAAGGTAAGAAAGTTCCTCCTGTGTCCAGTTTTGGGCACTGTAATATAAGTAGTACATTGAGGTGCTGGAGCATCTCCAGAGAAGGGCAACAAGGCTGGTGAGAGGTCTGGAAAACATTTCTTATGAAGAGTGGCTGAGGGAACTGGGGTTGCTTAGCCTAGGGAAGAGGAGACCTTATTGCTTTCTACAGCTACATAAAAGGAGGTTGTATTGAGGCTGGTGCCAGTCTCTTCTCCCAAATTACTAATGTTAGGACAAGAGGAAATGGCCTCAAGTTGTGTCAGGGGAGATTTATATTGGATATTAGAAAGAAATTCTTTACTGAGAGAGTGGTGGGGCAATGGAACAGGCTGACCAGGGAGGTGGTGGAGTAACCATCCCTGAAGGCGTTTGAACAAAGAGCAAATGTAGCACTTGAGACTATGGTCTAGTGGTTAGGTAGATGTTGGGATGAAGGTTGGACTTGATGATCCTAGAGGTCCTTTCCAACCACAATAATTCTATGATTCTATGATTTTATCTCATTCAATTGCATCTAGAAACCAGATAGATGTCTATTATTATAACTATCTTCTAGTAGCTTGAAAGAATGAGTTGTTTTTTTAGTAATTTTCTGGGGTTTAAATGTTTTTTATTTTGTTTTTGTTTTGGTTTGGTTTTTTTGTTTGGTTGGTTTTGGGTTTTTTTTTCTGTATTTATTTGGGTTCTCGATGCCATTAATCAGTCTAGGGATTAGGGAAAGGTGGAGAATTCTAAGGCTCAGTGATCTGTTTTCACTGTCCTCTATAGCTAAGATTCCCTTAACAATCTCAAGTTGCTAATTAATGTTTTGTACTACATTTTCAAAGTAATTAGCTTCTTTGGAGTCCTAAATTTTTTTTGATGCCAAACCTTTGATGCCTTCTATAGATACAATATTCACAAAATGTTTAAGGGTTAGGTATTTTAAAATTTCCTCCATATCAGCACGTTAATACTGAACAGTGTTCATCATTTCTATTCACTTGGCAAATCAGATCTACTTTTCTTGTGTTTCTATATTTTAATGGGTTTTTTTTCAAGCTCAGTGTAGTTAATATATTAGAAATCCTGGGTAAAATCCTCTCTTGCTTCAACTTCCTTTAGCTTCCACTGTGTCTACAAGGGGTCTGTATATTAAATATTTAGAGTAGGATTGTCTTTCAGTGTGGAATAATATATTTGAAGTGCTTACACTGTATCTGTTGTTCAAGGGTGTGCATTTTAAATAATGATTCACATCTCTTGGGATGGTGATATCATTCTGGAAATGTCTCAAAAGTAACCTCTTTCACCATCTACTCCTTTCTACTATGCCTCTGTCTTTAAATTTATTTGGGCAATGCCCTTAATAATATTATTTAATATTTGGTTAGCCCTGACGTGGTCAGGCAGTGGAAATACTTCAGTTGGACAGGCAGTTGGACTAAATGATCATTTTAGGTCTCTTCTAACTGAACTATTGTATTTTCTATATCAAAAATAAAGAAAAGAGAAATTGTCATTAATTATTTTAAAGTGAAAACTGAAACGTTTTCAGCAAGTGAAAATTATTTAAAATTGTTCTGATTTAGCTTGTGTGGAAAATTATACTTTTCTTTGGGTTTGTCTGAAGATCTATCCTTACCTTTATATGTGTATATCCATATAAAGCAGGTGGTACATTCTGCATATAGATCTGTATGCATTTCTATGAACATCCATAGATATGACCACTGTCATTTTTTTCCTGAAGGAGACACAATTATCTGTAAAAATTTCATATTAATTTATTACAGCATTCAGTAAAAACTGAGTCTGTAAGAAATCTCATTTTTAATGCCTCATTGTCCTATCTTGAAGTTTTTGAGTAGGATGGAAAAGAGGAGACAGTCATATTTCATATTAATTATAAGTAGCTCACAATTGATTCAAATATTCCCTTCTGTCTGTATGCATGGAGATTTTTTTAAAGACACTTTATACTTTGGGAGATTATAACCCATGGGAAAATGTGTTACCTGATTAGAAGCACTATGCCTGGCTTTTCATGGTGGCATTTCATCTCACAAATAATGTCTCTGCTTACTCCAGTCATAGGAGATAATCTTTAGTTTGTTGCTGAGCTTTGTGGAATGGAAGTATGTGGATTCTAGCCTAGAATCTCTGAGCATGTGTCCAATTTAAATAATAACTAAGTCTGTTTTGTGAAAGATATAGATTCACTATAAGACTTTCTTCACTGCACTAGTTTGCGTTCATGCTTACAGTAGTCATAAGGTGATCCCTCTAGGTACAGAAAAAAATTCAGACATACTTAAATTCACCTAGTGTATATTCCCAAGTGTGAGACTGTGTGTCAAAGTGTTAGGGCAGTTCATTTATTTTAAGTGAAATGCTTTGGTTATTGATACTTTGATAGCATATATGTCCTAGAAAAAAAAAAAATCATCTGAGTCATTCAAAGTTTACGCGAATGTGAACAAGTATCAGTATTCAATGATTTATACAAAAAACACTAGACAAATGTCTAGCATGTATACACTTACCATAAACATCATGTTAAAAAAACCCAAGACAGTACACAAAGTTTTTTATTAAAGGTTTATATTCAGAAGTCTCAATGTAAATTTCCTTCTACAGAGACCTTAAGTCAGATACAATTTTATTTTTCATTTTGAAAGAAATGTAGATGATTTCAGAATTGGTTTTGGGTAACAACAGTCACTGTTTTGTTACTGCTTGTGCTGCTAAACAGACTGAATGCCTGGGTTTAGTCTGTTATTTGTATATGTCTCATCTCCTGAAGCCCTATAAGGCTTTCTGCATATTTGATTTTAAATACCTATCATTTAGAAAATCCATGAAACAGAATACAAAAGGAATATTAATATTTTAGGGAAACAAGCTCTATAGCTAAATTCAACAGATGACATTTCACATCAGAGGTCTGTAGGAGCAGCCTAGCATATGGTTCTATATGAAGAGAACTACATAACATTCATAGGTTTTAAGAGGTCAGGAAGGGAATTTAAATGTTGAGCACTTATAAATGAGGTTGACCAGCTCAGCTCCTGTTTAGGCATTTAGTCAGTTTTCCGTAAGTATTAGCTAAAGGAAAAAAGTAATGAATTTAAACACATTGGCCTTTGTAAAAAATATCTATGATTTTAGAAACAGTTTTATAGTATATGCCCATTTGCCTTCAGAATCTTAAAAAGGACTTTACTGGCCTGGGCATTTATCCACTTATTCCCGGTGGAATGTGTGAGAGAGGCAGTGGAAAATTGGTGCCATGAAATAGGTATTTATTTCTTTGGATTTACTTAGGACAGAATAAATTACATGAGGTAATGAGGGAAAAGAAAGAAAACCTTAGCGAAGCACAAGCAGGACAGGGATGTGTGTGACAGATAAGGGCAAGATTATAGCAAACAACCAAACACTGCAGAGTAGACAAAATTACAGACAATTCTCTACAGAGCTGAAATCCCTTGAACTAGCCATTGTGGCATATTCTTTTTTGCCATTCAGATTGAGGATCTAACTGTATTGTTGTAGTGCTTTTTATCTTTTCCTTTTTTTTTTTTTTTCTTCCCCATAATTTGTTTAGTGTCTTGTGCATAGGAAAATAAACCTTCCCATCTATGTTTCTTGGGAAAAAAATTATTCCCCAGAATTTTAAAATTGAAGACCATACTGTTACTTACAAATGAAACGAATAGTTTTGTGCTTGGGACTTAAATGATAAGGTATTGCAAAAACTATTGTGTCTCAGAGTATTAGGATCACACACTGCACATTTTTACCCTTGGGGTATTAGAGTTTTTAAATATTTTACCCCATAAATCAGAAACCGTATTCAAATTTCTACACATACTGAATATATTAATTATCATATTATTCCGCTTTACACATAATTCTTCTGCACAACGTGCAGAGTTCCTGGAAACAAACAAACTGCTGATGTTTGTCTTTTCTATATAATCACTTTCTAAATCCTCTTGCTACTACTTTATTTTGTCTTTTTTCAGGCTCAAGACTTAAGGTTGGTGTATTAATACACCTGTTTCATCTTTTACAACACTTTTAAAATTAAGAAAACAATATTATTTTAGTTTTCTCTACCCTTCATTTCAACAAAGGGCACAGGACAAGTAATCTGTTCTACTGCCACGCAAAATGCTAAACTAGTCCATACTTGTATTAGATGTGAGCAGAGATACATAGCAGAGATAATTGAGAAATATGCTTCTACACTTTGCTTTTGTAAGTAAATATCTTTTCATTGAAGAGGTAACAATCTAAGTAAGTGAACACATGAGATGCTGCCAAGGCAGTTGTATCTTGTCTCTGCATAATAAAGATCTCTTTATTGATGAATGAAAACTTATCCTTTCTGAATCATTGTTATTATTGAAGTATATATTTTGAGATCAGTTTCTAAGCAATTTAATATATGGATTCAAACTGGTAGGATTGATTATTTTTGTGAAACCTTTTTGTTTAGACTTTTTCCTTGTGTGTGGAAAAAATAAGTTCTGTAAATAGAGAAAGAAAATGTCATGAAGTTCCTTAATGAATGTAGTGTGTATTTCATGGAAATAGAAAAGCACACCAGTACAAGTGCTCAAGTAAGTGAGTGAAATATTACACTAATGGCTCTCGCACTTTAATTTTAGTTACTCGGGTTTATAAACCCTGTGCAAACAAATTATTATATTCAAAAATATGATGCAGTTTAAGTGTTTTCTGAATTTCTGACTTTTAGGTTTTTATTGACTCATGATTGGTATTGCTTCATTGTGACTAATTCTGAAGCCTCAACAGCACCTTGGCATGAACTAACTGTTCCCTGTGCCCATAACTGGAGCATGCTAACAACTAGATACTCTTTCTTCCTTTCAGTAAATCTGGACTAATGTTAAAGAAACCCTGTTTAATATTGAAGGAAACCTGTTATATTTAAATATTAAATTGTTAGTATGTCTTATTAGGATTCAAATGATCACACACTCTCATTGCTGCTAGGCCTTGTGTCCTGTGACAGAACAAATATCGTGGTCAGCAGGTCACAGATGGTCTTGAAAAATGAAAACAGACATGAAACTAGGGAACTTTTCTAATATCAATTAGAGCAGATTAAAGTCATTGTATTGCCACTTCTGATTTTATTATTGGATGATACTTTCAGCAGTGAAATTAATTTTTTTTCCCCTTGTTAAGATTCGGGACAGTTTGTGGCTTAGCGTATCTGAAAACAATTTTTTTATTTCTATCCTGAATGTGTTCTGTCCTGTGACACTTAAGTTTAGTGGTACAACTTTACTGAATATGAATAACTCAGATTTTTCTGGCTATGATGTAATTCAAGAATGGTACACTCATGTGATTAGTATGTGCAATAAGAACATAGCTGGACAAGTAATGTTGTTACTAGCGCTTCAAAGGGACCTGTGCAAATGGAAAATAGACAAATCTCTCTTTAAAGCTGTGGATTTATATATCACTGATATGCCCTTAGTGCCTGAATTAAATTCCTATGGATCTTGACTTTCTGAAGGGATTCCACACAGTTGCTGGCTGCCCAGTCAGAAGACATGCTATAGCATGAGAGTGGTGAGAGCAATGAACAGAGCCAAAACTGCTCTTCTGGCCAGAATATCTCTCATTTGCATGTGGCTTTTTGAGTTGGGATGGGTGGGAAATAAAATAAATATATATATATATATATACACCCATCAAAGCTCTGTCTCTGTTCATTCATAAGATACATTCATGCATTCTAAGCCAGCTCCGAGACAGGACAATTCCCTTGAACAAATCCCGCTGTTTCTAGACATCAATAAGAGGAAGCAAATGTTATGTTTAAAATCAGTGTTGTCTTTGGAAAACCTGGTAAAGTTGAAACAGATTAGAAGAAAATAATAAAACCCTCCAGCTGTCAAGAAAAGTTAAGCAGTTTGACAGTAAGATTTTTATCGCCAGGTGGGTAGCTGGCTTTCAAACTCTACTGCCATACATTATTAATTATCTGGAAACTTAACCATAATGCCTCCAGAGAAAGATTGCAACTGTGAATGTTTTCATAAACATTGAAAAATTGCCTTTTGTTGGCTCAGTATCTTCATTAAGCTGGGGATGGTGAAACTAGAGTTGCTTGCTTACCCATTTACTAACAAATGTGTCAATTTAATAGTTGGGATGCTTTTCCATAAGTAAAAGGCAGCGCACTTAAATAACTCATTTACATACTTTTTAAATCTTGATTCTGCTAAACTCATAATCAGTCTGTTATAAAACCTGCTCTGAGCCCCAAATAACATTAAGGAGTTTGTCATAGGAGAGACATATGTCATGAGCTCTATACATGGTAGCATTTCTAATGAACTTTGGTGATGAATATGTAGACATCATCATCGCTCTACTAAAAAATAATGTAGAGCAGCATTTATGATTACTCAGAAATTTAAAGACAATTTGAGGATCTTTTTCTTCTTTGCTCTTGGGAAATGGGAATTTTGGTGCATTTTAGAATTTTTCCTTTTTAAAAAAAAAAAAAAAAATTAGGTTTAATAACTAAGTGAAAGAGGTGGATAATATAGTCTTCTCTCCTCTACACCACCCTGGCACCCTGAAAAAAATTCTAGAATCTGTCAGTGAGTATTGACCATGTTTGTCAGAGATAGGAGTCGAAATTTATAATCCTGCAAATACGGTGAAGCTGACAGTTGGGTAGAAGATAGGTACGATGGCCAGTTCATCATTTCATACATAATTCTTAAGTTTGCTAGAGCATATACGTCATACTTCCTTATCAAAATGGATATGTTTGATAAGGCAAGAGATGAGGAAAGACTTGAAGTGTATATAGGGTTATATAGGAGGGAAATGAAGAACATAAGGACACAAACCTATAGAAAACAGTCTTGCTCATTCTGCTAATGCAGAATAACTTCTGTGTCTAATTTTTTAACAATGAAGTATGAATAACCTTTTAAAAAATATATTCACAAATGCCAGAGATGAACCAAGTATGCACAATGCTGTCTCTAGTAGAAGGTATTATGGGCAAGATTTATCTAATTTTGAGTCCAAGGTTCTTTGAACAATATGTTACTATGTATAAAACATTTTAATATCAATAAATGGATCAAAGTTGACCATTTTTCATAATATACAGATATTTTGAGGCAGTTTTAAATAGCTTTTTAATAGTGCATCCTGTGTGCATAAGCCTATTACTTAATAGAAAAAAGCTCTTGTCTCAGGGCTTTTCCTCAGGTTTCCAACTTCTCTATTGTGAATTCAGAAAGATGGTGGGGTTTTGTTTTGGTTTTGGGTTTTGTGGTTTTTGTTTTTTTTTCTGTAAAGGTCCCTATTCAAAAAGAGAACTTGTGCTACTGAGAAGACTATACATATCCAACATCTTATTAAAAATTCTAGACTTTGTGCGGTTTACCTGTGGGATGCAAGTGTTTTCATTTTTGTTAAAATATTCATAAGTGTTACTGCATAAATGCCTTCCTCCATATTTAACAATATAATAAATCAAGGGAATCTGGTTTTGGTTTTTTCTGAGTATAAAGTGAATTTGACCTCATGGTAAGGTAGCTTATAAAATAGTTCGTATTAATCTGTGTTAATTTTCACTTCTCTATTCTTCCTATGCAAGTCAAGTAAATCTCAGGCAAGTGAATGTAGAAGGGTCTCAATCATAGAGTGTTTGTTTCCCATTTACACTTCGTTACACTTATCTTAGTAGAGCTACAATACTGGAAAAAGAGATTAGGACAAAATACCAATGGAGCTGGAGAAATAGAAGAATTTAATGACATAAAACAATACCTCCTTCTCCTCTAGTCTCTGTCTTCTAGCCTCTAGGAGTCTTTCCTTCTTCGATATTACTGTCAGATCCCTCTTCCATTTGAGCAAAAAGGTAGTGACTTGCCCTTTACACAGGATGACTCTAAATAGAGCCACTTATTTTTGTCCTGTAGTACATTACAGGTGTTCTGAATAGCTTAAGCACATTCAAATGTAGTGAGGATCTTTGATGCTTGTCTAGAATTTTCTAGCTATTGGCAGAAGCCACATATTGTCCTTTGTTTTGAACAATAAGTCATGTTCCAGAGTATTTTCCTCTCAGGCACTACCAGAGCCTTTTGCTGCATATAAGTGTATGACGCATGACCATCCACCCTTATATCTATGCCACCGCCCTCTGGCTTGCTGAGAATTGGGATAAGGTTTTGCATTGGCTTTCTAGCTCTTGTGAGAGGAAATTAAATATTTCTTTAGACAAATGTTACAGGCAGAAGTTTGATCTACTATGGGTGATGAGAATTTAGCCAGTGGTTATTTAACAGTGGAGGTAGGAGGAAAAAGGATTGTTTTCCTGTCAGTGAGGCTGTGGATGCTCTGTCACTGGAAGTGTTCAAGGTCAGGTTGAACAGGGATTTGAGCAGCCTGGTCTAGTGGGACATGTCCCTTCCCAGGGCAGGTGAGTTGGAAATAGATGATCTTTAAGATCCTTTCCAATCCAAACCATTCTATAAAGGAAAAGCTATGAACAAAAGACTAGGAGAACTGAAGAATAAAATCCCAAAAATTACAATCTAAACCCAAAGCCTTTTTATTTCCATTTGATTTTATTATTACTAAGGAACAGTACAGCTATATCAAAGCAGCTATGTTGTTTCATATTTTAGTTTTATTATTCCCCTTCTTCTATGTAAGAAAAAGGAAAACTTTTTGGAAATGCAGAGCTATGCTGAAACAGCAAATCCTTCAATATTTTTCTGCTATTAATAACCCAGTTGTTCTAATGAGAATAGAAATATGCTCACTAGGTCTTGGGCTAAACCATAGCTTAATCCATGCATCAATTTTTAGATGGATGTGTAGTCCTACATTTAAAAAAAAATATTTGAAAAAATGTCTTTACAAACATAATTATTTATAGAACTATTACAGTATTTTCTATTATTAATCTTGGTTTTTAATGTGGAAATGTTTTTGCAATGTAGAAATAATAAACTCAACACCTAATATTTCTTCTATGGTATTGAAATGAAAAGAAACAAGTCTGTTAAAAACATGTTAAACATATACCCAATGCGCAAAACATGCCAAAGAAATAAGTATACTGTTTTAACTATACATCTGAAAGACTATCTCCTTATTATGGTTAAAAGCCCCCAACAATGTATTTGAAGTGTATCCATTGAACTGGAAAAACGTGTGTTTTGATACACTTCGGAGTGTAAATGCAATAAATATTTGTCAATCACTGAAGAAGATTTTAAGACTAGACCACAAAGATTACTCTTGAGAACAAAGGCATGATTAAAACACAGGAGGGGAAGCTGTTCCTCACAATGTCCAAAGTTTTCTTTTTAACTAGTGACAACTGATTAGGTTTATCTTTTCCAAGACTGAAAACAGGTTTGTAATTTTGTTACCCTTTGTTTCTGTTTTTATTTTTTATTGCATGCAGATGCCTCATGTTTTTCTGAATAATGAAGCAAAAGCTAAGTCAATGATCTTCAAGATGTTACAGAGTTAATAAACAGATAAAAATCCATGTATGAAACAGCCAAATATTACAGAATTAATATCAATATATACAAGGGACCAAATTCTATTATCTTTATAAAGAAAAACATCCTATTGATGTCAGCTGAAACCCTTGTTCCTCAACTTTATTTTGGATCCATCTTAGAACAAATACGACCTAAAAGGTCATTTGCCTTATCAAATGAAATAAAATTCTGGTAGAAATAAATTCTGAAAAGTTTGATTTTTTAAAAGAAGTCAATCTTGAAATACATAATCTCAGTTTTTCTATGCCTTTTCCTTTCTGTAGAAATAATCTAAAACTCATTCAAAAGTTATAACAATCTTTTATCTTTATTTAATATAGATTGAGTTGAAAGAGGTAAAATGAATGCTAGAATTGGTTTCTTAATGTATTCTTCTATGCTCCATAAATCTCAATGCTTTGAAATTCTGGACTCAGATGGTATAATCTTATCCAGAGAAATTCTAAAAGTTAGTTACATGCTGTTACACTTTTGAGATAAAAGAATTGAGGTATTTTCATTTTTTTCATTCTATTTTTTAATTTGATGAAGTCTTTAAGCTTGCAATATGAACACTAAACAATAGCATTAAATCAACAGTGCGGATCACATGAATTCAAAGTATCACAGATTACTATTTTAAAATCCATTGTTGTCAATGCATAGATTTCAAAATTTATTAGTCTGAGAATCATGTCAACTGCTTCATAATTTCTCCCCACTGTTGAAATACACTGAAGTCTACATGTGTCCACTTTGCCTTTTATGCTATGAGTGTTGAGCCCAGCTCCATTGGTTTTGAATCTATAGTTCAAGAATATTGTCTGTGGCAAGATAAAATGAATTGGCTTTCCAGATCAGAGCAGTAACTGATAAAAAGAATATTCAATATGAACTTAACAGTTACATGTTTTAGAATACTATTTTATCTAAAGACTTTCTGGAAAGGTTTCTGCTGACTGTGTAGAAACATATCTGAAACAATATCTCTCTTTGGAATTACTATAACAATTTCACTTGCTATTTCAAATTTACATAGTACTGAAAAATCTAACATCAATGTATCTGTCCTCTAAATTTCAGACTTCTGATCAAGGTCAAATAGAAAATGCAGCTTATCAAAACACAGGACAAAGCCAATTTTTGCCCCTAGAAGTAGTGAAAAATTAGATAACACATTAGCTATAGAAATCACAGGGGATTTATTAGAATGTTAAATTTGTCCCTAGAGGTGTCATAATTTAAAAGAATTAAAAAATGTATGTTAATGTAATCAATATTATTCTTTATGTTGTTCATTGGTTCCAAGATATCTAGTCAGATTAAAGCTCCTAGTCCTAACCTAAAAGGCAGAAGGATAGCATATCAAATTTATTTGAAAAGAGCTTACCTTGAAGATATTCTTATTGGGTCTTGCAGCTAGCATGCCAAAGTAAACTAGAGGTAAGATAGATTTTCATCAGAGGATTATATCAGAATGTTCTCTAGTCTCAGTAGTTTTGTAAATCATTGCAAAGTCCCAGTATTAAAAAATAATTATCACTAGTTAATGGAATAAGTGTAATAATTAGTAATTATGGGCATATACAGCATCTGTTCAGTATTTGAGAGTCAAATGCCCATGATGTAAATGGCATTGCAAATATGGGCAAAATGATCTGAAGGTTTAATATTTTTGTAGAAGTGATTGACAAGATTGAAGACTATTGATTTCAAAAAGCAGATGAATAAGAATGAGCAGGGTAAATGTACAATAATAGTAGAGAGAAGATAGATTAAAAACAAATTTACAAGACAACACAACACAACAATCAAAAAACCAAACCCCAGAAAGACGCAAAAAAATTAAGGTGGCAATTATAAATCCTGGTTAGACATGATATGGTCCCAAGTCCCGTGAAAGTCTTTGGTTATGTGCTGATTACTAAAAATTAAATTTAACAAGATTTAAATAAACACTTGGCACTTTGAAAGGATGTTTGGTACTATTGGTAATTTACAGGCAGAAGTACATTTTCCTGTTTAACTTCCTCTACATTTTCTAAAAGCATACATAATAAAGCCAAGGTAATAGATGGGCAATGAGTATAATTACAACATGAACAACAGAAGCTTTCCAAACCAATTTGTTGCCTCCATAAATGACTGCCAATAGATGCTTTGGAGGAGATGCAAAAAACCTTATCTACTCAGCAGAAGTTAATATTGAGTAAAAAGTTTTAATATGCTAGTTGTATGTATATAAAATATTTGAACATGCATCTATGAAACAAATGACAACTTTATTTCAAAATAACCCAAATGTGATTTAATCCATCCCATGATTCTTTTCTGTTTGGCTTGGTTTTTTACTTTTGTGAATAGAAGTAAGTTTAAACAAATAAAAACAGATACTCTGTTTCATATTTCAGTACTTGATTTAGTTCCATTTTGGTGCAAATAAACAACATGCTAAAATGTATCCAAGAGAAATAAAATCCTGGTGCTGAGATGGCCTGCCTGCTGGGATGGCTAGGGCAGGTGAGAGTGGGCCAGTACTCTGGAGCCTGAAAGCCCTACCTCTTCTATTTCCAAATTGCCTAGTGCTTGGCTGCTGTGCTAAAAGGAAAATAGGTTTTTGGAATGCACTCTCCTCCCCCAGCACTTCACTGAGCTGGGAAAGATTCTGCTCCACATCAGCATATTCCACACACTAGCAAAACCTTATTTCAGGTACCAGTATTTGTGACTCCATGTTCAGCATCTCCATATTAATGTGACTGATAGTCTTTAAGTGTCAGCAGATGGGCTTTTTTCTCTTTTTTTTCAATGAGAAAGAGAATTTCTCATTGCTAATACAGCCATGGTAAAAGATTAAAATGTGCTATGGTTGTAAGAAATTGGATTAGTACAGATAAGCAGTGGTTTGGTTTTTTTTCTGGTGCATGAGGCTATATATTGCCACCACTATCCTCACTAGCATGTAGATTTCTTCTTTCAATTGATTGAGCCAACTGAGAGACAAACAACTCCTTCCTATGGGCTTTAAAATTTTGGAGTATTTGATCTGAGGAACAAATAATTGCTTTCCGACAGAAAATGTTGTCTGTCATCTACACTATTGCATGACAGTCTGTTTAATCTGATTTATAATCAAGATGTTTTTATTACCTTTATGCTTGCTTCCTGTCACTTATGCTCCGTCTTGGATTAAGACTAAGAGTGAAAGGGAATGATGCAATGAAAGGCTAAAGCCTGAGGTAAATTGTATTACTTAGTTTCCATGGAAAGAAAATGAATGTGCTGAGGAAAGGCAAATATATTGGTTTATTTATGGTGTTATGTATACATTTTAGTCAGTCCTAAATTAGCAACAATCACAGAATAAGTCTAAGGTTACCAAAAATCTGTTGGATATTAAGAAAGAATAAAGTATAATTACCAGCAAAACCTAAAATGGTATAAATGAGAAGTCATAGTGAAATTTCTTGGTGCTGTAATGAAAAGTAATGCAACTGAGAATGCCATGTGGCTGTATTTGGTTTCTTACAGTAGGTTCCTCAGCCTACAGCAACAAGCCAGGTGCAGCTGTATGGCATTCAATAACTGTTTCAAGCCTTTGAGATCAGATAAGCTGCTATTAACTTACTCCTCCTCCTTATGCAACACTGGTGAGCTGACAGTTAATGTTGCTCTTATTCTCTGTGTTGCAAGGCAAATGAGTGCACTGGGATGTACTGCAAATGATGCAAGCTATGTGTTACAAGGTACAATGTCCAACAAATGTCACAGAGCGGGGATTTTCTGAGCAGAATTTATAACACCTTGCAGCATGGTGACAATCAAATATTTTCAGTCCTTTAGAAAATAGCTTTGTGTTTTAAATGTATGAGGCAACACAGAAGTATAAATCCCACTGTGCTCTCTGTATGCTGACTTATTTTGGAAATAGGAAAATATAAGAGTGGTATGGGAAAAGACAGCAACAAAGCCACTATCTGTTGTAGGTCTGTATTCTCTTGCATGAATTTAAGCTTAAGCAAGATTTATATATCCAAGCATTATAAATCAAAGAGGTACAAGAAACTCATGATTGTACTGATAAAAGTTGTATGCACATAGAACAGATGTATCAAAATACATTCCTTCATATAGATTACAGTGATTTGGTTTTTACTGGTTTGTAGGCAGAAAGGGATACTGATGCTCTTACAGAATGACTGTAACTATGTATAAAAATCAGACTACTCTGTAGTGTTTATCCCCACTGGGAAGAACTTCCATTTCTTGTGGGCAGCATAGGTTGACATTCTTGTATTGATACCTCTTAGTGATTAAGTTGGGAGAAACAAGTGGGTAACATTCAGGTTTGCTTTGGAATCAGATAGAGATTCCTATATGTCCACTATTTTTTTTTCCACTGCTTGTTTGTTGTGTTTTGTTTTGGTGGGGTTTTTAGTTTGTTTGTCTGGGGTTTTTTAGTTTGGGGGGTTGTTTTGTTTTGTTGGGTATTTTTTTGTTAATACCCATCACAATGAAGATTCCTGAGAATTTTTACTTTCTGATTTTAAATCTGGATGCCTATTAGTAAGCTGCTTAAAAGAATGGGTTGATTTTAAGGGGAGCTAAATACTCAAAAATACAGCAGAATGAAGCAAATTGTCATATCTGGGCTCTGCTACTCTTTTACTTGGGTTCTGAAGTATTCAAATATTACATTTTACTTACGCTTTTATGAGGTAATATCTCTTGGCAAGTTTGATATCAAGTATAGGTTTCTGAAAGAACAGTGATAGGACAAATCATGTGACTAAAGACAAGTGATACTGTAGCAAGAAGGATGAATAGAAAAAATTGAAGTTGCAATAAGCTAAATGACACAAGCTAGCTAGCCAATATGGCTAAAATATCCCTTCTACTTCAAAGTGCTCACTCTGTCATGCATGGAAGCATTGTGAGACCAGAGAACAAATAAGTCAAGGTCTACAAAAAAAAAAAGCAAACAACTTTTTCCGAGAATTAGAATGACCTGAGTGCCTGATAGTTTTCTAGTGAACCACGTTTCCTCAAGAGCCTTCAGTATCTTGAATGATGGAAAACAGCAATGTAGTAGCAGTCAGGTCCAATTTATGCCATTTGGCTGGAAAGATATTCTAATATTTTCTCTAGTTTATAAAAAAATGAAAGCACAGCTACATGTAGAAACAAAGAAATTCTAGATAGTTTGGGTAATAAGAGCTTTTAGTGGTTTGTCAGAAACCAGAAACCTACTCTCATCATAACTAGATCAATGCCCTAACAAACATCTTAGTAACTCAGAAGGCATATATGGCTGCTTTTCAACTGTTTCCTGAGAAAAGGTTACATCTGTGTATGGGGAGTATTGGTTGTCCATAGAATTAAAATCAAAAAAGAAATCATATTGTTTTTAATCAAAATTACACTGTTCAAGAAAATTCAAATGTGAATGAAAGTAGATAATTTATGTATTTCAGAACTTTCTTCATGTTGTCTAATAATCTAATTTGAAAATTCACAATGACATTGAGAAAAAGGTGTTTTTCAGTGTTGATTAAAATAGGAAAACCAGGTCACTTCTAAATTTTTAGGTTTGATTTGTTTGGGGGTTTTTTTTGTGTGGTTTTCTTTTTTGGTGAGTTTATTTTGTTGATTGGTTTGAGGTTGGGTTTTGGTTTGTTGTTTGTTTGTTTTGGGTTTTTTTTTGTCTTGGGAAACATTACAGAATTCTTGGAAGGACTAATAGAACATGGCCCTGGTAGTCACTTAGGTGCCAAGACTGCTGTTCAATGACTAAGACTGTCAGCTTGCCCTACAGTTCAGCTGCTTGTCAACTGCATATGTGGTATTTCCTTAAAATCTAGGAATTTTAAAGTCATTAATTAATGCTCTTTGTTTTAATATGTGTGCTGTGGAGGTGGAAGAATAAACTTCAGATTTATTCATTATTTCAGGTATAATGTGAAAATTCAACTTTGAACAAAAGCTATATTATTTGCATTTACAAATTTATGTCTAGTCTGACACCCTCTGGGCCATGACAAGTAACAGATGCTGTCAATACAAATTAGAGCACTTGCATAATATTGTGACATACTTGAGGAAATTCAAGCATTCAACTCAACTAACTGCCTCTTAAAAGGGCAACCACTTTTCATATCTGTCCATCCCCTTTCTTATATTATTTACCCCATTATTTAAAAAAAAAATAAAATAATACACTACCTGTGAATAGTAATTTTCTGGAATGTAGTGTAAGAGTATCTTTACTTTCTCCTGGAAATTTCATGCATGAAAAGCCTTTATCCAGAATATTATGGATGCTACAGACAACCATGCAGTGAGAGTGGTATGTTTCAATCTTGCCTTTAAAGCCCACTTATTTCACTGAGAATTCTTAGCCTTCTTTGCTTTTTCAACCATTTACTGCCTTCTGATTATACTGATATGGCAAAAGTAATACGATCTTATTTTGCTGGGCATGGTATGATATACAAGAGGGTAGATTCCTTTCCTTACTATTTAATTTGAAACAAGATGCAAAAGTGGCTAACAGAACAAAAGGGAAAATATAAAGGTAATCAACATAAGGTGATGAAACTTTTTGCTCAGTACATTTATATTCAATTATAGTTTGAGAAGAGTATCATTACATCAGCAAGATGACTACAATGGGGTTTTGTTTTTTCTCCCTATTGTTGTACTAAGTTGTACTAAGCCCAAGCTGAATTAAATATGAGAGAGAGATAAAAAAGGGAGTAACTTTTATGACAGGGCCTGGAAATTATGTGGATTCACCAACTACTGCTTATCTTAACTAGTTAATACCAGTCCTTCCAAATGTCTTATTGTGATCAGTGCAAGGCTATCTCAAGACACTTGGTCCAGCTTTTTGAAATCATTGGCCAATAAAAGGAAAACTCAATTAAGACAGGTGGTTAAACGTGTCTGAGGAATAGAAGTAAAACTGAATACCATTATAAAATTCATTAATCTAAATGGCTTGGTTACCTGAATTTTAAACTGCTCTTGTCTCTGCTGCTTCTGATGCCATTGCTACTGCAGGAATTCGGTATTGGTTTGTAAAGTATGAAATTGTGTCTTTTTATTTTGTAAATGTTTGTTGGTTTGGGGATTTGTTTTATTTTTAAAAGAAAGTGCTAGTAATATATCTGAAAAATATATATTTACCCTAGGAGCCCCAGAAATAGTCTGATAGACTTTCTCTAATTTCTCCAGGATTATTCAGAGTGAAGAGCAGAATAATTTTTGAAATTAATTTTTCAATTACTCACTTTTCCTAAAAGTGTATGGATGCAAGACATATATAAATAATTACTCACATGGACACACACTACATGCAAACCCTGTATGCCAGGTGTTCAGCTGAAGTTTTTTGAAGCAGCTGCTAAAACTTATCTACAACATCAGGTCCATGATAATAATGCAAATTGTGTGAGGGAAGTAATTAGAAATTAGGATATCAAGGCTCCTCAGAAAAGGAATAAAAGTAAAGAATGCAACTGCTACTGAAAGACAGCTTTGTTCCAGTGTTCCTACTCTTGCATAAATGCCTGAGATTTCTCATAAATCATTCCAGGATTGTAAGCCCAAGTGACTAAAATTCTGTTCTTTAAAAAGGCCACATTAATTATGGGAAAATGAAAGAAGGTAAACAGTTGCTTATTTTGTGAACTCCTTCCTGAAGTTTCTTTTTCAGTGAATATTATTCAAAGGGCAATATACAGGAAATTTTTTTTTTATATAAAATTTTGAATTTTTCATGTCTGTCAAAGATACTCTCAGGACCACCAGAGGGTGGGAAAACTTGCTGCTTTCTACTGAATTTTCCTGCTTATCTAAGGCTGTATAAGTAGAATTACCAGTCACTTGGAATATCCCTATTGAAAATAACTTGGACACCTTCTACAGAGGCATTGTATGTTATCCTTTCGACAGCCAGGAATATTACATTGGGGAGCTCCTCAGATTATTTTTTTTTTACTTTCTCATTAACTTCTGTTGTCTTTCAATGTAACTTTGTTTTGATCACATGTATCTCTGACTCCGTTTTTGTATTGCCTTTCCAGATACCAGTTTTGCTCTACTCCTATATTATTTCACACTCTTCTCCTTACCAGAGAATATAGTGAGCAGAGCATTCAGAACCACAAACACATTGGGACAAAATTTTGAGAAAAATGTAGAGAATTGGAAAGTAATAATCTGATACAAAGTCTGAGCAGGTTATAGAAATTGACACTTTTTTAAAAGTGTGGACAGATATTTTCCAACCACAAGAACTCCATTATACATGTCTTCACTTTTAAGATCACCAGGAGCACACATTGATGGTACACTGAAGCTGAGTAATAACACATTGTAGGAACCTTCTAGGTACTTAATTCTTTCAGTACACAGCTACCTCCTTCTTTATACTACAAGAGCTATTATTGTAAAACAAGTATGCAATTAGAGTCCAAATTCTTATGTCAGGTGCTCCCAAACAAAGTAAATATTCATTAGTAATGTCTTCTTACACGCAAAATAAAATAGTATACATAATCAAATTCTTATGGGCCTATAATTTAGGCAATAGGACCTACAATTAGCATGGCTAACTTTCACCCAAGAATTGTAGGTACTAAAAGTCCTTGTAAAATACAACCTGGCAAAGACACAGCTAACCATTAAATGGCATGCTGTAGGGCTTGTACAGGATGTTGAGATGGTGAAGGTTGTTCTGACACAGTATTTAGTGTCAGTGACTTCCACCTCAGACACACAGGGGACCAAACCTAGGAAGGGTTGAAAACCAGGGTACATTTCAGAGACGGGAGATTACCAGCAGCAATTTGTCAATTTGAAAGACAGCATTTCTGGGATCTGAGTTGCTGCTGGCAGGCACAAAACCTGAAATTTGGAAAAGACAAAGGACAATCTGGCAAGCTCTCTATGAAAGGTTTTCAGACACTATATTAAGTTGCATGCACAAAAATCTTAGTTACCTGACTTATGTTTTTGCTAAACATGTTGTAAATCTATTTTAGAAACAAGAGCTAGCATTGTTTTATGCCTATGTCCCATGCAGATTATCTCTCAATTTTCATTAACAGGGGCATAAGAAAGTGAAATTAAGTGAATTATAATGAATTATCCACAGATGTAAACTTCCAGTGTGTTTTCAATATATTAGAGTACTGGTTTAACTTTTACATATTCCCATCTCCAGTTTAGACACACCTACATATGTATTTTAAAGGCAGAAAATAAGTTTGGTTGTTACCATCCTAAATAGTAGAAAGTTCATATATTAGGCTAATGGAAATATTTCCTTTGGGTTACTGGTTTTTTGGTATCAGCATTGGTGTTCACAGGAGATATTTCTTCACTGGTGCCTATATTCTTTTCCCCTTCTAATAATTTTATGACACCTTCATATTGCTGTTCACCTTTTCTTTGTTTCATTCACTCCACTGATATCTCCTGTGATGTTTCATATGACAGAAATTTCTCTTATTTAACATACTAAAGTTTCAGTCCTGGAAACCTTCAAAATGCTTACCTCCTCTCATGAGGATACTTGTTACTGTGAGCTTTATATGTGAAATCTAATTTATTCCATGATGTATGACATAAAGAATGTCATCTAATGTCTCTCGTGGAGGCATAGATGTTTAGCCTTCCAGTAGAAAATTTCCTAAAGCAAGAAGTTTTTTGGTAAACATCTATCACCCATTATGCAGTACTGTGTAAGAGGTGGGTTAGATATAAAATTTGAATTATGTGCTAGATTTCAGTCCTACCACCTGTCCCAAAATTGTTTGCTAAGGGCATTGGTCTATTTCACATTAAGAGCAGAAAACAGTTACAGCTTCCCAAGACATCTAAGTGTTGCTGAAATTCAAGACTGTTTGCAGTAAGACACAATAGACAAGGATGATTTTATGTTATTTCTTTAAATTGTAATTAATATCATGAGCCATAATGGTATGTTGATTAATGTATCAGTGTTTAGTGGCACAGAAATTCCATTGGGAAAATAAAAATCTGAAAGAAGGTAAAAATCTTCAACAAAAAAGGTCCCATTCTTTATTGGGTTTTATGCGCCATATCATTGACTATCTTCCACAAAAAAAAACCAAAGTGTGAAGACATACTATTCGAAGGATCCAGTCTCTGTCACACAAAAAGGTGTTCATTAAAACACTAAAACTTTGAGGGTTGGGGAAATGTAATCCTGAGCAACTATACTCTTTTTCCTCAGTAAGTTTATGTAGAATAGGACCAAAAGAGATAAATGAAAAAGTTTGAAGATTTGAGTAAAGCATCTGCAAAAGCTACATGCATTCTCATTCTGGTTATAAACTGTTGTTCTGTCATAGGGCTGGTCAACTGCTCCCTAAGGCACAGGGAACCAGGTGTGTCAGGGGCCAGCTGAGCAGGGACCTGGCCAGTCAGGGGCTCCTCCTTTCAGTAAGATTTTCCTCACACTTACACAACTCTGGAGGGACTTGATTAGAAAATACTGTGGTCATAGTAGGGACACACATGAGGTCAGCTGGATCCCAGGTGAGGTTGAGAGTACCCATGGGTCTCTTTCAGGGACACTCATGGGGCTCTGTGGGTTAGAGTCACCATGGATCAGTCCCCAAACACCCATGGGCCCCAGGCAGGTGTTGCCAGGAGTCCATTGATATGTTATGAGGTGGGCAGGGAGCTCAAGCCACTACAGAAGAGCTTGCAAGGCCAACTGGATGGTTCAGCCTGCTCCTGAGAGGCCTCCCAAGGCAGAGGGATTCAGATCACCACTGAGGTACAATCCCAAGCCAGGTGAGCAGAGCAGGACACTGACATGATAAGACCTGTTGAGGTCTTAGTGATAGTCCAGTTATTGTGAAGCTTGTTATTTTGACAATACCAGTATATAGATCATAGAAAAAAAAATTGCAGAAGCTGACATAGTAACTACTTTTTGTTGGAATTTTTTTGTGGAAGTTGGGTATTTTTCATGGTTTTTTTGGTTTTTTTTTCAACCATGTGCTCCTAAATGGACAAACTAAAATTTGAAACATCAAGAAAAAGTGGGAAAAATTATGTATTTATGATTCTGGGACATCTAAGTACATGTTCCTAGTCCTCATGGAAGAGAGAAAAGTATCTGAGTTTAGAATGAGAGGCAGAAGTCTTTGTCCAGGGTATTTGCCAAACATGACATGAAAGTAAATTGTGGAACAGTTCGCTAAGGCCAAAGATTGAATGAGTCAGTTCGTTGTCATCCAGCAGAATGACCTGGAAAAAGTCTATGGTATTATCTTTTTAATACTGAAAAATATTCTTCCTATTTATCATTCTGTTTAAAAGTAGATCTTGTTTTCTATGCCATCCTTCTCAATTAATAAAAAAATCAAAATACATCTCAGATGAAACGGACACTTTTCCCCAGGTCAGAATTTTCCAGAGTAAAGACTGCAGCTTTTGTTTCCTCCCCTATGAAAAAAGCATTTACATTGCATCCTTCCTACATTTTGACCATAGCTGATAAATAAGAAGGAATATTCAGACTGAAAGGTTAATTAAAATGTCATCAATATGTAAAGTCTCCTTTCAAATATTCAAGTCATTTGGTCATGACAGGTGTGTTGTAAATTTGGTGATGTCTAGTAATTATGAAAGATTTGCTACTATTGATGTTTACCATCCTGAAATAGAAGCTGGCATCTATTACTAACGAAATGAATCTTTAGAGTTATTATTAACCCTCTTTCAGAAAATATGAAGGACCATGCATTTCAGAAATACCTGCAAACTTTTAGAAACAATGTAAAGAGCATTTAAAATTGTCATCATAGCTTGTCTTTAAATGTGTGGTGATGTGCTGCCCTCTACTCAGCCTGACCTTTACTTCCTGTAACCCTGCTCAAATGACAACCATCAGCGGTGATCATAATGAATGTGCCTGGTCCTGTGGATTCAGGAGAGGCAGGTAACATAATAGTCAAGAGCTAGTTTGAACAATGAACTCACTTAACCACAGTACTGCAACAGATTCTCAGTAAGGGATTAACAGCATGCTAAACTT
Source organism: Actenoides hombroni (assembly GCA_024336885.1). Classification (NCBI taxonomy): domain Eukaryota; kingdom Metazoa; phylum Chordata; class Aves; order Coraciiformes; family Alcedinidae; genus Actenoides; species Actenoides hombroni. Next base: position 92,515 of record WUAM01000399.1, read on the forward strand.
TGAAATCTTAGTTAAGTGATATAAAGGATTGATTGGACATGTATACTTTAGACATAAAAAGATAGTAAACATAAGCTGTTGACAAAGTCTGGACCCTGCTGCACCTAAACTCCCCTCTGATAATGAGGGGAGCAAGGGGGTCATTTCTGAACCTCATAACTCAACAGAACAGTTTTGTTTGACCCTGTCCTCTACACAATAAATAATGAAGTGTACCTTGCCATCAAATCTTGTTAAGCTGCTATTGTATTTACTATCAAACTTTGCTATATCACTTTTTTCTATCAAAAAACTTATTGCTACCTCTCTCTTACAAAAGAAATTAATCACTCATCAATATGTCTGTGTGTTCTCATTCATTCTTACCACATTTACATTTTGTTGCTGTCCACAATCATAACTGCTTTCATCAATGTTCCCAGCTAACACACATCACTGGACTGACCTGTGTTTGTTCACCTTTCTATACAAGTTCCTTCTCATAGCATAGTTATAACTTTTTTTTCTACCCGTTTGTCATCATATTCCATGAGGACCTCTTCAGTGGAGGATTAGGTTGGACATTGGGAAAAATGTCTTCACTGAAAGTGTGGTTAAGCAGTGGAACAGAATGCTCAGGGTGGTGGTGGAATCACCATCCCTGGAGGGATTTAAAAAATGTAGGGCTGAGGTGCCAAGGGATATGGTTTAATGGCAGGCTTGGCAGTGTTAGGTTAATGGGTGGACTCAATAACCTTTAATGTCTTTTTGAAATGAAACAATTCTATGATTCTATGATCCTCAGAATGATCTGGCATATGTTAGGAGAAAGGACAGTACAGAAACATTGTCTTTTCTTTTTTCTGAGTTACACAGAATTACCATTGAGGCTGGAATAGGCCTCTGAGAACATCAAGTCTAGCCTAAGACCTAACACTACGACACCTTGCTAGACCGTGTCACTAAGTGCCACATCCAATCTTTCCTTAAACACTGTGAGGGATGGTGACTCCACCACCTCCCTGGGCCTTACATTCCAGAGTCCTTTGAAAGTTCTTTGAAAACAGGATCTTGGTGCTGTACCCAGTTTATAAAAAATGACCAAAAAAAAAAAAAAATTAATTGAAACAACAGAAAGTTTAAAAGGATCAATTGAGATATAAATTCATTATTTTTATTATTTGTATTTCTTAAACTACTTAAATATGACATCTCAAGAAAGAACATATTTTTCCAGCTCAAATATTGAATAAAAGTTGAAGACTAAATATTTATTTGCACTGGACAAAGAAAGATTCAAAGTAATTCATTAAATCGGTGGCTAGTCTCTGAAAACATAGAGCAGGATTAATTAGTGGTTTGTTATCCCAGGGTAACTGAGAGGAAAATTGTAAATTAAAATCTCATTCAAAGTGCTTCATTTATTACCTCAAATAATGCAGTTTAAAAATACCTTTCTCTGTAAATATGGGTCATTCTCAAGCTAATTATTATACACAGATCTGTGTTTTTAGAAATTGTAGACATGTAAGAGAGGGTTGATGTTCTGAACTGGAACTACTTAAAACAGGGTTCACTGAGGTAAAGCGCAATTTTTCTTACTATGAAAATTTTTCTTCCTATGGAATGATAGATACCCCAGATTTTCCTAAGCTTGACATGTCCAAGAATTTTGTTTCTACATTACTATTAAAACAAAAATCACAGTCTTGCTGTAATCATAACTCACCTAGTTCCAACTGTCAAATGCTGTTGTAAGACCTCACGTTGACTACCATTTTAATGAAGTTTCCTTGAAAATGTTATTCATGAGAAGGTGGGCTCTTATTAAAAAATTGAAAATAATTTATGAATCTATATATGTATAGACAATGTAGCTTCATCGTTCTGCATGTGATTATTTTTCACGTGCACTTGATCAAGTGTGTCTACTTCTAAATTTGAACAAAAACATAGAAAAAAATAAAACTAAGGAGTTAGCCTGCTGCTATGTTTTGTCTCTTCAAATAGAAAATAAAATATATCTGAATATAGTAGATAGTTGCAAGAGTTCAAAAAGCAATGAGATTACATATAAAAATGCTTCAAAGGATTAAAATGCCAATGAGGGACAGAGTTTGAGAAAAATAATAAAAGGATAAAAAATTTGCTTCAGTCTGCTTGATGGTATGTTTTTATTTTCTGAAACATACCTGCTCAACTCTGTTCTTCTTTTGAGACAATAAAATCCAGTACATTTGTTATTTATTTTTTATTTGAGAGACTGGGAACACTGATATTCTTAAACAAAGGGCTCTTAGGAATCCACAGTGATCTGCTGCTCAGGCCTCTGTTTTAATGGGTATAAATTGACATCACTTGCATTTTACAAGAAATTTCACTGTGGATGGCTATTTTTTTCAAATCTGTAGCCTAGAATTCAATGATCACTCAACTCAATGATAACTTCAATTATAACAGGGTTAATAATTTTAAAAGCTCACCTAACATTTAACTGTATGTGCCTTAGTAATAACATACATATGTTATTGAAGCACAACTGTAAACCCAACTGGATATCAATTAAAAATAATAAGAAATGAAATGGATATTTGTTTTGAAATGTTAGTGTGTAGCCTTATGATTTTGTGTGATAGGTCCATATCTATCTAATACAGATGCTATTTTAATATCAGGATTTTCCCTACATAGTTCTGGAGGAGCAAAAAGAAGGTACTACTGTATTTGCATATGAATACACATACTTGATACACTTTGGAAACATTTAGTATTAAAATCATTTGAGGTGCTAAAATAAAACCTAAATGTAGATCTCACATCATTGTAGAAATTTTCATGCATCTTCACTAAGGCTACTTTTGTCCTCTTCCAGGTTTCTAGGTGTTAATCTGCTTACATACCTTAAGTAATAGCATCTTTAATTTAAATGGATGTATTCTGTGGAGATCAATGTCTTCCACAACCTAATAACTTCTGAATGTAAGCCTCTGTTTGTGCAAAGAAAGGATTAAGTCCTATTCACCACTATGATAAATAGCTCATAAATAGTAGTAGCTTGAAAAGAAAACTGACTGATTACACTTTTTCTGCACTCCTTAGTGGATGATAGTTCATTCTGTTGCAGGGCAAGACATAATTATTCTGACCAAATATTTCAGGTTTTGTCTCTATGCTGAGAAGCTTTCCTAAGCTTCATTAAAGCATAGCCAAAAGCTTATTAAGACACGTGAATAACAACAATTAACTTAAGTGTGGGTTCAGGCAAGGTTCAAACTGGATTTCAATTGTAACACCATCAAAGCTGAACTGGGAATTACCTGTACTACACATCAGAAGCTTAAATGTGCTTCACAGTGTTCTATGAAATAATGATATTATTTATCATGTTTAATACATTTCAAGGTTATAGAAAAATATAGTAGCAATAAAAAGTCATAAACTGGTGAGATACAGCGCACTCTATATTGTACAGTATATTGTTCAAAATTACTCCAAGAGGATAACAATAAGTCATAAGAAGGAATAGATTAAATGATCCAGAAAAATTAAGTTAGAGGTGCCCATCAACTCAAGTAGTTCATTCTCAGGAGGAAATGTTAAATCTTTCCAGAAGTCAGTCTAAACCAAACTTTTTGTCATTCAAAAATATTAAATACTAAGTTAATGTATCTTTTTTTTTTTTTTTTCTTATTTTCTCCCTATACTCTGAGGCACAATATTAATTCTGTGCTATGATAAAAATGATATTCAAACTTAGAAATTGTTCTGAGAAGGCAAACTTGAGAATTTATTTGGAGAACTGTTAGCTTGGCTCTTGTATAAAAAACAAGATAGAGCACTAGCAAATATGCTTTAGAAGATTAGCATGCAGTGACAAGGGGACAGATTGAATGACCTACTGAAATGTAATCATCTGTAAATTTCAAGACATGCATAAGAAAGTGTTGGGAGCATATATCTTCATTTCATATTTGGAAGAAATTATAATGTGTTATTTTTCAGAAAACCAAATGATATGGAGGTATTTAAGGGAATTTGTAAAGTATTCACAACTTAGTGAACTATTCAAATGAATCAATTCAGTGAACTATACTTTAAAGAGCAAGAAAAAGCCAAATTAGTAAAACCATGCCTAAGGCAGATGTTTGGGGTTTTTTCCTTTTAACTTTGATCTATTCTATTGTCTGTAATTAGTGACAAAAAGAAACCTCTTGGGTTTTATTATGTGTTCTCCTCATCTTCACTTGACAAAACTTTATTGATTTCATTGCAGGTAAAAGGTGTTCTATTTACTATGTTAATGTTTGTTAGCTACATTTTCCTTGCATGGTTCAATACTCTGGTTTATAGAACACCTAAGGAGTTTCATTGAGGGTACATGCACATCTGACTCCACACATCTGATCATGCTAGAATAACTATCGGAACCATGAAGAACATGTTTCTTTGCTGTTTCTATTGTTCTTTAAACCAATCTAATGTAGAAATATAAATTAAGTGAATAGAAGGCTTAGATTTTCCTTGGATGACTCAAAAAACCTAGTAAAAAATAGAGTAATACAAAGAAAGAGAAACTTTATCAGTGAAAACAAATTCCATAGAGGTCTAAGTTGAAATCATCTCACTGGAGAAAAGTCAATGTGATACCTTTGAAAGGGATAAGACTTTTAAATCGAGCCTATTATCTACTGGGGCTCACTATCAGGTTCAGTAACAATATTTCAGTTCTGGTTTATTCCACAAATTCTCAAAACTTTGTCAGCCATTGTCACATATTTAATTGTTTTGTCTATGTTCATTTGGTTAACAAAGAGCAGATAGGTACACTGTTCCTCATCATAGTGAGAGGATGTTGGGTGCGGCCTCACCAGCCAGGGTCTGTCCTGATGTCATAGTACAGACTATCCTAGCACTAAGTATTCCAACATGGATGTCCATATTGAGAATTCAGTAGAGATGGCTTGTTGTTAATATTTTAGTATACTAAAAATTAATTTATTGATCTATTAAATTGTGCATGATGCTACTTGCAGTCTTAGCCAGAATTCTTTTATTTTCTTTTAATGAGAATTCTTCTTATTTTCTTTTATTAGTTGTGGTCATAAGAATTATTAAAAAAAAAATCTTAATATAAAAAATACTATGACCAGAATAAATTTCTAATAGTTTATAGTCTTAAAGAGACTTTTTCATGGAGGTTTGGAAACGTCCTTGAGTTGAAAAAACACATTGATTCTTCAAGGAGGAATGGAAGCTATCTAAAACAGACAGCTTTATAAATTTTCCATATTTCTAGCAGCCTCTTACAGCAGTAGCCTTAATTTTTGTGATTCAGAACAGAGCTATGTGAATAAAGTGTTTTTAAGAATAGGTCTATTCATTGTGATATATGGCTATTGAAAGCTTGATTCCAAAGTAGAAATTGTTGTTACTTCCTGATACAGTACTGAAGACATCCTATTTTCTTTCATTCAGTGACACTTATTCTCATACTTCCTCATAATTTGAAAACTAGCAAATTCAGGGGACTGTTAACTTTGGCATGAGATGATTTTTCTATTTCTGTACTGAGATGTTTTGATGGGGTCTTTGTTTTCAGGGAGGAGAAAGAAGAGGAATGAAAAAAGTTCTTAGTTATATATTTAGCAAACACAGGTAAAGATTGGTGGATTAAGCATCTACACCAAAGAAAACAGAAAGCTTGTTTTGGCGAAGGCCTAATAGACATTTGGTAGTTGCTGAAACCCTTATGATAATTCATTTCAGATGACTCATTTTGTGCTGCACCTTTAAGGAGAGCATTAGGCAGCATCACAGTTTTAGTAGCTATTCAATTAATTTTTCATTTCTGATGAAAGGAGACACACTTAAATGCTGACGTGGTTACATTTAGTGAATGTACATTCTCACTGACATCTTGTGTAAACATACTGTGCTTAAGCTGACACAAAATAGTCTTTTCCTATCCCTTTGTTTGATTCCATGTGTATCCCATTGTAAGACCCTGTGTCACCAAGTACACTGTTACTAAATAACAGAAGAGTCCTTCAAATTGAATGTATTAGATACATTGGCCAGGAAGGCCAATGGTATCCTGGGGTGCATAAAGAAGAGTGTGGCCAGCAGGTCGAGGGAGGTCCTCCTCCCCCTCTACTCTGCACTAGTGAGACCACATCTGGAGTATTGTGTTCAATTCCGGTCTCCCCAGTTCAAGAGGGACAGGGAAATACTAGATAGAGTCCAACGGAGAGCTACAAAGATGATGCAGGGACTGGAACTTTTCTCTTATGAGGAAAGGCT
>WUAM01000399.1:98834-159151 GCA_024336885.1 Actenoides hombroni
GGATCTTATGAATTTTTACAAATATCTGAAGGGTGGGTGTCAAGTAGGAGAAGTCAGTCTCTTTTCAGCTGTGCCATGTGATAGGATGAGAGGTGATGGTAGCAAGGTGAAACACAGGAAGTTCCACCACAACACGAGGAAAAACTTCTTCACTGTGAGAGTGACAGAGCACTGGAACAGGCTTCCCAGAGAGGCTGTGGAGTCAGTCGCCTTCTCTGGAGAATTTTAAGACCCACCTGGGTCTGTTCCTGTGTGGCATGCCAAGGATGTTCCTGCACTGGCAGAGGGGGTTGGACTCAATGATCTCCATATGTCCCTTTCAACCCCTACCATTCTATGATTCTATGATCGCACCCTATATATTAACTATCAGAAAAACAGAAAAAGACATTGCATGTATGAGACAGAAGTAAATATAGCAGCATCCAGAAGCAAAAAGCTTTGAGCATCTTCTTCCTGCTCATGTTTTCCTTTGACACAGAATCTTTCCAGAACTGGATACGAGTGGTGTGAATCTATACTCATGGTGTTTTCTACTCATGGTGTTTTCTTTTCTTCCACTCCAGTACATGCGAATTTTTCCCCCTCCCCCTTTTTTGCCCTAGCTGGTACTCTTAAAAAAAATGTTCCTGAATGTTTCTGATCATAATTACACTTCAACATATATTTAAAGTTTTTGAGACAAGATTGTCTCTTTGCAACCACAGACCTGGAAACTTCTATCAGCTTGAACTACAAACATCAGTAGGTCCTATGCTACTCCTTTTTTTTTCCTGTTTCCTTCATCTGTATTCTATCTTTCCCTATATTATTCTGTCTTGGACCTTTCTGACTGCAGTTTGGGAGAGGTACAAGACTGTTCTCCACAGCTTCATGTAGTGAAACACAAATGTTAAATTGAAATCATAGCAGCTACTCTAAATCAATGAAGGATAGTAAGCCATTCTAATTCTAGCCAACAAACAACAATTTCTTAAACTTTGTTGAAATTAGATATAGTCCTACAATATATTAATGACATTTTATTTCATATTATTTTCAGGTACACTTCAGAATCAAGTTTCCAGCTCAAACCTAAAAGAAGTGTCCTGTGATATTGTGCAGCTCATCACTGACAGAACTAAATGGCAAGTTACTGAAAATAGCTGTCATAGTACTCCCTTTATAGCAAGCCTTTGCTTTGAATGTCATCTAGCATCCTTAGCAATAACATCCTGTATGTGTTTTGATGAAAGATAGCAGAACTCAATTGTGCTGAATGACCTTTTGAAAATAATGATTTGCGGCTTATTCATGGTGCCTACTGCTCTTAAAATTACTGGTAATCTTTGCATTGCTACCTCTGAACCTTCAATATTGCATTGATAAGTGTTTAAACGTGTACTGAAAATAATTTTTCCTGAGCAGTAGGACACCCTGAACTGATAGCAGATTTTATAGGTAGACTTGGAAATAATAAAGAGGAGGGTGGAAAATCACCTTCCTCTTTTTACTTACCTTCCAGGATCAGATTTTACATTTCACTTTTTCCTGAATCAGCTACTATTGCACTCAGTTGGGGGATAATTTTCAAAAGGAAGAAATTTTTCAATCTTTTTAAAGAAAGCTGAGCGAGAGAGTAATAATATCCACCAACTGAGATAACTCAATGTTTTGAGGAAAAATAAATCAAAGCAGGGATTTCCATAGGCCACTCCCAGTGCATGCAAATCAACATTCAGGAGAGAATTTGTCGCTGTAACTGAAAACATAGACTCCTGACCTCCATCTGGCATGGCAGCATTTTTCAACAATGCAATTTTCTTGATACTGCAATAATGTTAAAATATAATACTGGGTTGTTTCTTGTTGTTATGTTCATTCTTATTTATGACAATTTTCTGTTCTTCCTTTTTTTTTTCAGTAGGAAGAGCTATGTGATTCATAATACAGACAGTAGGGTGAATAGTGATTTAGTGAATTTGGGATGGGAATGATTCTATACATTCCTGTTTGCATAAGACTTATTCCAGAACACAGATATTTTCTTCAGTGGTCAAAATCAAAGAGATATCTTCTCTTTAAATATGATTATATGCACAAAGAAGAAAAAAATGTTACATAATGCACATGACTTTGAATGACTTTTAGAATTCACACATCGTATTTCTTTCTCTTTTTAAAGGATATTATTCTACTATTCTACATAATACTATTTCTATATTACACCAAGAAATTATGTTCTTCATGCTTTTGAATTGCTTTTTATACAGCATTTCCTCATCTTTCCACCACTTGTTAAGACTGCATATGAGACAACACCCAGTAGATGCTTGTTGACATGATCACTATAGAAAGCAGCAGTAAATTCACCCCAAATACATATTCAGGTCTCTGGGGCTACCCATGTACAAGTTAATGGGTGAAAGTCCCTATACTAAACCTCCTGAAACTAATTATTTCAGCTGAGTCAGAATTCCCTTTTGAGTCTGTCCAAATGAAAAAAATGATATAGAAAGAAATATACTGAAAAAAAAAGTGTTGCAACTGGGGTAAATTCTGTGGCCTAATCTCTAATTTAATTGTTATTTATTAAGTGATGTCTCTTTGCTTAAACCCTCTTTAAGACTCTAGATTAATTTAAATTGTCATAACTACTCCTCTGCATTTTCCATTAATGTATAATATAAATAATGATTTTTAAACTGTGATCCAGAAGTGTGCTTAAGCATGCTGTGTTGAAAGGGACAGTTCACCTGTATAAATTTAGGACCAATTTTTAACATGCATTTGGAAATTCACAAGTAAACAAATCCAAATAGGACACATTGCCTTAATCAAGCAACATTAGAGTCATAGAAATATAGAATCATTTATCTTAGAAAAGACGTTTAAGGTCATAGAGTCCAACCATTAACCCAGCTTTGCTAAGTCCAGCACTAAAGCATGTCCCTCAGCACCACATCTACACATCTTTTACATACTTCCAGGGATGGTGACTCCACCAGTTCCCTGGGCAGCCTGTTCCAATGCTTGGACTTCCAATTTTGCTCTGCTGCCTACCATGAAACTTTAATGTCTTGGCTAAAGGAAGAAAATATGCTTGGAACCAAATGTAGGCTTTTATGGTAGGCAGCCAACAGATGCAGCAGGTTTTGGTCTCTGCTTCCTTGGGGTCTTCTTGATCTCATCAAGCTTTCTGGGCATTTTGCCTGGGATCTGAGAACTCTTTCAAACCCTCTGAGGGTTTCTGCTGCTAAGGTTAAGAATAAAGTAAGGATAGCTCTATCAGCTCCTAATTAACTCTGTCAGCTGTCCTTGATCAATGCTGCCTTTGTTCCAGCTAACCCCTGATTGGGGAGGGTCAAGCACCCTTTGCCTGTAAAAGAGCCAGGCAGTTTATGCAGCGGGGTGATGTCGTGGTTTAACCCTGGCTGGTGTCTAAGCCCCACACAGCCACTTGCTTACTCCCTCCACAGTGGGATGGGGGAGAAAATTGTCCCTACGCTGATGTGAGCAGAACACAGAGCAAGCAGGAGGAGTCAGAAGATTTGATGAGCTATGACCTCATTGGGATAATGGAGGCATGGTAGGTGTCTATACAAGAATGCTCTCTGGGATGGGCCTTTTTGGTGGGTTTTCAACTATGGTGTTGTTTGAGTTCACTGATATTTAATTTTTATGAGGGCCTTTGATCTTCGGAAAAACTGGTAACTGTACTTGATGGAAAATCTGATTCATTTAATTGCTTACAGGGAGAAAATAATATAAAATATTTACAATAATAGTGGTTATTTTGCAACAACGCTCCTAGGGTTTTTGAACAGACTTATTAAAATCCCCGCCTTGATGTGATATATATTACCATATATTCTGTATGTTTTCAAATAAAACATTTGTGAACTGATGTTTCTTAGATACTTGTAGATGGATCAGTAATGAACCAGAAAATCCCAAATTACCTATAAGGAAATAAACTGTATGTACAAACAGTAATATAACAAACATACCTTTACTTACAATTCCAGTTTGAGTGCTATTTAAGCTAATGTCACTTTGTGGACATGGTCTGTGTAGTGTAGACTCTTCGCTACTATACTGAATCAACAGGGTGTATTATTGCAAATCAAGATGTTCAGGACAGTTATGGATATTGCTTGTGTCCATATATCAAAATATGGAGTGAATGGCATGATAAACTTTGGTTCTTTTTGTGTTGCACCTTTCTTCTCCCTCCCCATTTGGCTGCCCCTTGAGATTATCATGTCTCATAATATCTGTCAACAGCAATGTCTAGGAAGAAGAATTTAAGTAAACAAATACTTCTTTAGGTGTTTTGTCCTAGCTTTACAGTTAGCATGAAGGTAGTTTGGGATAAAATGGAAGTGTGCTAAGATGAGGCCTGTCACATAAGAGACACCTGATAGAGTAGAAAGGAGATATAAAAATATGCATTCTTCCTTATCCTTTGGCCAAAGGGAAGCAGATCATTCTAGCCATTTAAAAAAAACCCAAAATAACTCTTTCAATTTGTAGCAAATTGTTTCTACTATGAAATGATAAACACATGTTCTCAATGGGCCAGCTGAGTTAGATAATGGCTACAGAATGGCTTTCAAGGAGATTCTGTTAGACGTTATCCTGTCATTTCACATGCCATTCTTCCTGCTTGTTCAAAACAAACAAGTAGGCTTTCAAGCACAAGGGAAAAAAAAAAAAATCAATATCTGAATCCATTTCAGAATAAACTATACTTTCTTCTATGAAAACAAACTTTTTAGTTTTGGGGTTTTTTTCTACGACTCATATTGCTCCACAGTAATCCTCAAGAAGACTAATTCCGAGAACAGCTTCTTGCTATGGTTAGGTCTGCATATTTAGTCCTTCTTTCCTTCTTTGGCCCTTTTTTCTCCTTATGCCTGGGAAAAAAAAAAAAAGAAAAATGGCTCCAAGGTAAAGTTTCAAACAATTCGGAAGATAGAAAATGCTTTAGAGTAAAAAATATAATTGTTTCAAACATATCTATACAATATAATGATGAAAATAATTTCTTGAGACTTAAAACATAACAATTAGCATAGCATTCAAAACATCAGTCATATATAGGGAGGGTATGTACATATCATTACTTAATGCTCTTTAACCCAAAGGGGTTTAAATATTTATAATCTAAAGTATATAATCTAGGAATGATTTAACACATATATTAATAGTTTCCAGACTTGGGAAATTATACTCTATTATAAAATACCATTTTAACCAAAATGTCAAATACCAAGAATGAACAAAACATACAAACCAGATTATTTCTTTTCAATTTTATTTTCCTTTTTAACAAAGTATCAACTGCTTAAAAAAAATATAAACCAAGGGCCAAACTTCTGTCTTAAGTTGTGCTCAGACACAGACCACCAAAATTGATAAAAATTCCTACGATACTTTGAGGTAGAGGGGGAGAGTTAGGCTTAGATGTGTCTATTTATCACATTTAGTGGAAGGAGGAAGAAGCATTCTGTGATTAAGATGCTGGGTTGGGAGTTAAGCAATCCAAGGTAAACGTTTTACTTTAGATTTCCCACATCATCATCTGCAAATCATTTCAGTTTTCTGGGTCTTTTATTCCTCAGGAACACAGGTTTTGCACTAGCAGTACTATTGCAGGGAATTGAGGTCCTAGAGATTTCATTTGCTAGCTCTCAAATAATTGTGACTGTGGTGTTTCTTATCCTTGGTTTACAGGTTTTCATTAATTCATATGCAAGTATTTTTCTGGGGGAAAAGTTGTAAATGTAGCACTACAGAATGCTGTTATACTGATTAATTGAATACAAGAGGCAACACAGTTGTAGAAGGAAGGCAAATGTGCAGGAGGATAGGAAATAGAGGCTTCATTGCTCTTTTATGCTAGTGTGCTCTGTGACCCTGGCAATCATTTTACTCTTCTATGCCTCTTATTTTCTGACTTCATCTCTTGTATTTAGAGAACAGACTTTTTAGTACAGAAATTGTATCTTAATATTCATGTCCTTAGCATGGTCATAATTTTCTTTACCGGGTTTTCTACGTGCTTCTTAGAAAATAGAAAAAAAAAAACAAAACAGAAAAACCCACCAAAACATTTTACACAGTTTATCTTTTCTCCAGTTCTAGAGTTTTAACTGCAATCAGGCATGCATTACAAAAATAAAATTAAAACAGGCCCATAATTACCCACTCTGCTGAAACAAGTTCCATTGTCCATCAACAGGACAAGAGGAAATAGCCTCAAATTGCACCAGGGGAGATTTAGGTTGGACAATAGTAAAAATGTCTTCACCAAAGGGTTTGTTAAGCCCTGGAACAGGCTGCCTAGGGAGGTGGTGGAGTCCCCATCCCTGGAGGTATTTAAAAGACATGTAGATGAGGTGCTGAGGGACATGGTTTAGTGGTAGGACTGGCAGTGTTGGGTTGATAGTTGAACTTGATCTTGGAGGTCTTTTCCAACTGAAATGATTCTATGACTGTTCCTGCTTATTTTTTTTTTTAATGCTACAAAATGTGTAAAATATGAAATCTTCAGTTCCAATAAATTCTAATGAATTAAAGAAATATTAAAGAACTGTATGTATATAAATTTTAATTTATATTAATAAGAAGTTCAAACAAAAACATTATAAAGCTGGGTTTGGACTCTAATACTCAATGATCAGTGGGGAAAAAACCCAGCCAACCAACATAAAACAAACCACTGGATAAAGTATCCACTGCCGGGTTGTTTTCTCAGCTCTGGTTTGAGCTAAAGCGAGTGTCACTGTAAAGAAATATGAGATTAATGTAAATGTTTTAATTGAAAATATAAAGCAAAATATTTCCTACAGAAATTCTCTTATTACAACTCATTGGAGGCTCCCTTGCCTTTGGATTTGCTGATGGGAACTTGGCTGTGTGATTAAGTTATATGAATTGAGTACCCATACTGAAACTGTTACTCTTGTTTAACTGAAACATTTTATTAAATACTAGGGATAACTGGAAACAAAGTCTGAAGCCCTTATTCTGACAAAAATCAGGGCAATTAGATATATGCATGGAGAAGACTGATTCTGTTGGCCTGACTATATTCAAGGCAAGTTCTCAAGTGTTTAATGGAATAAATGCTAAAGAATTTGATTCATGTAGTGCTATTGACTGCATTCAAAAATCATGGAGGGACTGTAATGGGCTTTTAATTTATAAAAATTATCAGTTAATGTAGTTATGCTTCTTTTAATTTGTTTCTTTAAAAAAGGTCTTTAGAGACCAGATTTTCAAGCTGCTAGCTTCACCATTATGGACAGAAACTTTCATTTTCATTGCTAGTACTATGTTATGATCTGCTGCAGTTCTGAGAAGATAATACCATCCATGATTTGGACTGAACAAATATACTTTTAAAATGGTTCACTAATGAAGATTCCTTGTAATACCTTTGATGAGGGAATTACATTCATACAGAACATCCCATAAGGCAATTTCACATCTGACACCATTACAGCACATTTTACCTGAAGATTCCAGTTCCAGACTGAGTGTGTCCAGGAAACTCCTTATTACTAAGTATTAAACTAAAAAAGAAAATTTTTAGCTTAAAGGCAATAAGACAGAGGAAGAAATTAATTTGGTAAATCCTTCCTCTTTACCTTAAAGAGGCCCAAAGGCCTATCATTATAAAACCAAAACCACAGAAATAGGAGATACATTATTTTTGTTTGTTTTAGTTTTAATGTACCTGTGGAGCCTCAGTGTTTTATCTAGTGATTCTCTGTAAGCATGATTCTCCAAAAGTTTGCTGGAAGAGTATTTGCCAAGGTTTAATTTTTCTTAACTGAGAAAAAAAGTACAGAAAGACAAAATTTAAATAAGTCAAGTGATACACAAAAGTTGCTTCTACAGAATTTGCCAAATTTTCTTTTTTATACTTAATCATTAATTTGACATTAAGATGGTTTATATTGAAGTTTCAGAATACTATCGAGGCTTTGATGGTGCTAGATACTGTGCAAGCAACAATCAAGTTGTCTGACACCAAAGAATATGCATACTGATGGTTGATGAATTTTTTGAATTTTTAGTTGTCTCTATTTAGAGAGCTAGACTTATAAAGTCCACACTTATCTGCTTAGCTCCTACCAATACAGTTTTGGAGACCAATTTTTGTCTTCATTTTGTACCATCAGTTGTCAAAGCTTGATTTCATATGAAATGCAAGGTCAACTTCACATATTTCAAGAAAGCATCTGGCTGTTTCTTGAAGCACTAAGTTGTGCCAAGAAAAAACATAAGTCCTTCATCTTAAGATTCAGATTCCCAGTTAAAGAAAGAGCATTTTAACAGAGATTTTTATTCACACTGCATCATAAATGAGACAGGCAACACAGAACATATTCACTCAGATACTACAAATATTTTATTTATTACTGTACAGATTATTGTATGGCATAATTAACTGTGTATGTTAGTAACTTAATTAGGATTGTGGGTTTTTTAAAAATTACTTGACTGTTAGTTTGCAATACAACTGAAAACATTACAATCTTAGCTTTCTAAAACTTCCTTGCCTTACCTAAGCTTAGACTTCTACTAAAACAGGCAACAATTTGATTACAGGAATTTATTGCAGAAATAGCTTTCACCGTCATATTTGCTAGACAGCTGATTTATAATTGTGTGAAATACCAGAAGGCTACAAAAGATAGTACAGAACAATTAGAAACCCTAAAGTGAACCTCTGCTCAGAACTATCCTCTAGCAGGAGGCATCTGTCTGAATAGACAATATGACTAGTCTCCTAATTCAAGTTAGGTGCCTAAATGTAGCATGTCAAATATCCTCTGCCAACTCTAAAAGACAATGTTGTGGATCACATGCTCATTTTAAAATTGTATCAGGAATAATAAGTCCACACTAAGCTCCATACATGACAATGGTCCAGCTTCCATGTGAAAACTGAATGTTTCCTCCAGCTATCTCTCTAGATTGCGCCCAGTGATTTGCTGAAAGGTGCCATTAGAAGTTGTCAGAACCCTGAAAGTAGGAGGGAAAAATCAGATGGAGACAAGGAAGGAAAAGAGGAATTGAAAATGCTTTTTTTCAAAGACAGTTAACTTTGATATAGTTTATGCATAAATGGAGCTTTGAAGAGCTTAGATATTCCCTACCTAATTGGGTGCCAAAGTTCATTATCATACTAACAGTCTCTGACTATTTCAGAATTTGATTTTTTGGTTTTTTTCTAACGTTGATTTTTATCTAAAAAGTGCAGCAATGACTTTCCCAGAGGCAAATTACACCTTTTGGAGTACAAAGCATTATTTTTTATTTCAAAAAGTATTAAGCTAAAGTATCTTTTTACCCTTTGTCATTGTAAGCTTTTGGTTTGGTTTTTTTATTCCTCTAGTGAGATATCATTTGAATTATCTTTTAATTTTGAAGTGCCATGGGGAACTACTGGGATGTGATTGTGTTTGTCATGTATTTTCCAGCTGAAAAAGTGAAGTGAGGTGGTAAGTTTAAGCTCAGAGTGTCTGGTGTGGAAAAGGACTTTACTTCTGCTAAGATAATATTAAATTGTAATGAAAAAAAGAGCTTCAGTTTTAGGTGCCATATAACCTGCAAAATATACATTAGTACATTCGATATATTAAGGACGAAAAACCGCTTTAAGTATTTAAAGACCTTATGATACTTCAATATATGGAAATATGTTACATATATATACATAAATATTTAACTAAAGAGAAATGCAGTAAAACAATTTTATACACATAATTTCCCCTTGATGCCTCTTATTGCTGTGAGTACTAGACAAATTAATTATTGATTACAGTCCTATCTTTTTATATATAGAATTGGTTGATAGTATGGACTCTGAAAGTATGTAATGATGATGTGTGTCAACTTTTTAAAGTTATCAATATTTTGATGTTGCAAACTACTCGTTCAATTTTCTCATTAGAACACCTACACTTAAAAATAATTAAAATAAAAATTCTTTGTGGATTTAATGGCACTGACAATGGATGCAGATCTGGCTGAGACCCTTTCAAAATAGCTCTGTTTTAACTGGAAAATTGTAAGGAAAAGGCTCTTATAGCCTAATGTATTTTTTCTATTTGGATTTTATTTTTTCTTCACTTATTTGGCAGGGAAGTGAGTATAGTGTAGAAAAAAATGGAAGTTTCTTGAGCACTTTAAAGGAAGCCCTTTCCCTTAGAATATTGGTTTTTGTTAACAGTGGTAATCAAATATGTGGTAGTTATACAAGAGAAGGGTGCTAATTTTAGTTTGTTGGAAAAAAACAACAAAACAAAAACAAAGCAAAGAACTTCCTAATATCTAATTTAAATCTACCCAGTTTGAAGCCATTACCCCTTGTCCTGTCGCTACAAACTCTTGTAAGTCCCTCTCCCGCTTTCTTGTAGGCCATCTTCATATACTGGAAATCTACAATAAAGTCTCTCTCCTTATTCAGCACTTTAATTAGATATTAAAAAATTCAAAGGGAAAGAAAGGCATTAAGAATACCCTAATCACCATATAACCTGTTACTGGCCTTGGCAGCTGACAAGATATCACAACTTCTTCCATAAGGTATAAATCCTGAGGAAAACAGATTTTGTTACTTCTATTGCTTGCAGGTATATTTTTGTCCTTAATAAAAGAAAATTTATTTTGAAGTCCTTAAATAGCATCTTACTAAGCAAAAGTAATTTTAATGACTAAATTTTAATAGCGGTTTTCACTTTTTATTGAAAGCTGAAACTCTCAGAGCCTTAAAATTGGTGTTTTGGAATGAAAAAAAAGTGGTATTTGTACCACTACAAATTATCATTAACTATTAACTAACATGACCATTACTTTTTTTAAAAACTGAATTATCCACAGAAGGAAAAAAAAGTAGAATCCAGCCAAGAAATTACAGTATCAATATATTTGGCTCTTTTTGTTGATAACTGTGTGCTGAGTTGACCTTGGCCAGCTGCCAGATGCCCACCCAGCCCCACCCTCCCTCCACCCCTCTCCTCAACAGCAGACAGGGAGAAAATAAGATGAAAAAGCATGTGGGTTGAGATGAGGACAGAGAGATCATTTACCGGTTCCTGTCATGGGCAAAACAGACTCGGCTTGGGGAAAATTAATTTCATCTGCTGCCATTTAAAATGGGTTTGAGTAATGACAATCTAAAAATTAAAACATCATCTTTCCCCCTCCCCATCCTTTTTCCCCAGACTCCACTCCTTCACTCCTGATTTCTCTACCTCTTCCCATGACTTCCTTAAGCAGCTGCTTTCTGCAGCTCCTTCCTCCCCACACCTTTCCCTTGCTCCAGTGTGGGCTCTCTACTGGCCACAGTTCCTTCAGGAAATATCCAGCTGCTCCAGAATGGGGTCCTCCATGGGCTTCACTGTGGATATCTGCTCCAAGGGCGAGTCGTTTGTGGTCTGCAGGGGCATACCATCTTCACCATGGTCTCTTCCACAGGTTGCAGGAGAATATCTGAGCTGCCTGGAGCACATCCACCTCCTCCTTCTCTGTCCCTGGTGTTCACATTGTTGTGTGTCCCCCCCCCCCGTCTCTGCACTCTGGCATTTTTGCCTTTTCTTAAATATGCTCTTACAGGGAGGTTTTTTTCTCAGCCTCTCTGGGAATTGCTTTTTATCATGCATGCTGCACAGCTACAATTATTCTCCTTGTCTTTGCAATTTCCCTTTTTTTGTTTTCTGACATCATTTTCTTGAACGCTTGTTCTCTGACCTCCACCATATTGTCCTATTCTTGTCAGTCAGAAATGGCCCATCAGCTTTATTCTTTTTCCTAACGAGTCTGTCTTTATCCCCCTTTGAACTCCTCAGTTGAAAACCAAACATGTTTCCCATATTCACTTTTGGAATTAGCATATCTTCAAGTTCTTCTATACATTTTATTGCATGAGAAATAGCATCTTCCTTTTCAAATGTGTTTTCTCTTACATCTCTACAAGGAAGGATAGTCTCTGTAAATAACTTATTTGCTAGGCTCTCATGTTTAGAAAGTTTTCTTTACATGACACCATAAAAAATGGAACGTACTTCCAGATTGAATGTATAGTGACACAGGATGAAGATAACCTCCAAAAGCGATTATGGTTATTCAGAAAGACCTCTGCATAACCCAATGTTTATTTACAGTATTTGTTAATCCTCCATTTTGATGTGCACTTATCCTTTCTGAACAACAACATATTTAAGAAGGTAAATCTAAATCACTTGCCCAAACTCAAGTACTGGAATAAAAAGTGAAAATCATGAGCTCTGTTCTCCTGTAAGTCTAAACTGTAGACAATACTGTAAATGGTCCCATATGAAAATTCTTTAAATCTCTAATTTTGAACCAGGAAAGCTGCTGTTGCCTTACAGATTCATGTGGTTTTGAAAAAAATATGAACTAATTGATAAAACTTGCTTGTTTCCCTACATTGTTCCCAATCATTGTTCAAGGAACCTTCCCTTCAGGGTGAGTAGAGAGTCCCATTTCAAAACTACTCATTAGGGGTTGTGTTTAATTAGTGTGAAGAATAATGAAGTATCTTAAATGAGAGCACCAATAATTAAATTGATTGCATAAATTCTTAGATTAATAAAATCCAATTCTGATATGTAACTGGCACAAATTTTATTTCTATCTCTTTTTTCATGGTTTGCTAATGCTATGGGAAAGTAAACAAACCAAAATATTTGTAAATGAATACAAAGTTCAATTAAAACTCAAAACTGTGCCAAGCCAGCTTTGTGTACAGATTAGTTCAAAGTCCTTAGTTATCCATTGAATGCATGCAAAGCTAATGGACACAACAATACTCATTCATGAGTGGCGATGTGGAGAAACTGGAACAGCTTTTTTCATGCCTGTGGACACAACTAGAGGTTTCAGAGTTTCGTAATGGGGCAGATGTTTGGTTTTGTTTGGTTTTTAATGTGAGATCATAGAATTTTTCTATGTTATATGAGGAATTCTAGTTGCCTTTATACAATAGGTAAGTTTGGTGCCCAGGAGCTAAAGCCAGTTCACAACATTGCAAGAAATCAAGGGAAATATTTCATTTTGATGTCAAGACCAATTAATTACAGAATCACAGAACCACTGGGAGTTCAAAGGGACCTCTAGATATCATCTAGTCCACTGCCTGCCCCCCCCCCAACCCCCCGCAAGCAGGTTTGCCTAGGGGACATTACACGGGATGGCATCCAGGCAGGCTTGGAATCTCTTCAGAGAAGGAGGCTCCACAACCACTCTGGACAGCCTGTTCCAGAGCTTTGTCACCCTCACAGGAAAGAAGTTTTTCCTCATATTTAGATGGAACTTCCTGTGTTCCAGCTTGTGCCTGTTGCCCCTTGTCCTGTCACTGGGCATCACTGAAAAGAGCCCGGCTCTGTCCTCCTTGCATCCACCCTTCAGATACTTAGAGACATTGATAAGGTCTCCTCTCCATCTTCTCCAGGCCAAACAGTCCCAGCTCTCTCAACCTTTCCTCATAAGAGAGATGCTCCAGTCCCTCAATCATCTTCACTGCTCTCCGCTGGCCCCTCTCCAGTAGTTCCCTGTCTGTCTTGAACTGAGGAGACCAGAACTGGACACAATATTCCAGATGTGGCCCCACCAGGGCAAACGAGGGGGAAGATGACCTCCCTTGACCTACCGGCCCAACTTTTCTGAATGCACCCCAGGACACCATTGGCCTTCTTGGCCACAACAGCACAGTGTTAGCTCATGGTTAACTTACTACCAGGACTCCAAGATCCTTCTCCTCAGGGCTGCTTTCCAGCAGGTCTACCCCTAACCTGCACGGATGCCCGGGGCTGTTCCCCCCGGTGCAGGACCCGCCCTTTGCCCTTGCTGACCCTCATTAAGTTCCACAACCGCCACACCAACCCCCTCTGGCGCTCCCCAGGGCAGCGTTCGCTGGCGGGGGGGTAGCTGCCGGGGGTGCTGCTCCGCCCGGGCCGCCTCAGCTGCCGCCCCCCAGCTGCCGGCCCCGGCACAGCCGAGCCGCTCTCCCGCCTCCCCAAAGCCGCAGCTTGCCGGCCCTTGCCGCCGCCATTCCCTTCCCCTGCGCGGGCTGACCCGCGCTGCAAGTCAGCTGCTCGGCGAGGGGTTCCCTTTTGTTTCTGCCAGCAGGTTCTATTTTGTTAAACATAGCTGGATAATAAGATGAGAATGCTCAAGAAAGAACTGTTTGTAGAAAGAATAGTCTAAACTAGAATGAAAAAATGTAGATATGGAAGACAAAATAAAATGTAGTCAGATGCTCAATGGGGCGTTCTCAATGCATTATTGAAAGAATAACACTTGTTGACGAGTAAGAGGATGGGTTTAAAAAAAAAAAAAAAGGAGAATTTTCTTTATATTTTAAGGTTATTTCCATTTGTTTTGTGAGAAATTCATGAGAGCCTAATGTACCAGCTCTCTCTGTGAGGGTAATGAAGGAAGAGGAAGAGGATATTGTGGTAAACTCTAGTATAGAAACATTTATTCAGGAAAGAGGTGAATAATACATTTGGTGTTTTTTCTAAACCACTATGAGAATTATTCACAAAGTAGTACCTGGTGACAATAAGAACCTTTAATTACTGAATATCTATTAGAAAAGCAAGGCTGAGATAATTTGAGATGCTCCTGGAAAATCTTGGGATCAGCCTTATCATGAGCTGTAGGAAACAATCAAAAGATGAGCTGGTTTAGATTGAATTTTGACCAGAAATGGTAGAATAACAATGGAAATTAATTTTCAATAGTGTTTCTGATTTTAAGGAAAGAAAGGAGTGAGAACTGTGAAATGAAAATAATGCACTTCAGAGAAAGCAGACCGCAATGACATGAGGAAACTGATTGTTAGGGATTTTGGAGACTATTCTAAGGGATAAAATAAAATTTGTGGCAGATCTGGCTGGTACCAAAAAAACCCCATATTAATTCAACAGTGGCAAACTGTCCCATATCAGGATAAAGACAAGAATCCTATGAAAGGATCGATAAGGCTGTAACAGAAAATCTTGACTTTTCTAAAATACTAAAAATTGAGAAAAGACCCATACAAAGAAGGGTAAATGCAATGTGAAGTAGTAGGCTTATAGGAATGAAATAAAAAACAACTAACAAAACAAACAACAAAACCTAAGGGAGAATTTACATCCAATAGAGGCCTTAAAAGAAAACAATAAAATGTATGGAAAATAAAATATGGCTGTTCCTAGACAGGAGGTTATAATTGCTGATGAAGAGAAGGCTTTTAACATTCAACTCTTTCTTAACTTCCATCTTGGCAAAATAGGTTAATTGTAACCATATAATTAATGGAATTAATTTCAGCAGTGAACTAGAATACTACAGGATGGAAATGCTTGTTGTTTTTCTCATCACATTTGAAACTCAGGTTTTATTAACCAGTGCTAGGAAAAACACAGCAGCCTGACTGATCACAGCAAGAAAGGCTCTTCATTATCCAGTTTTATGGTATATTTAATTTTATTTATAAAAAAGCCCCACTATTTATTTGCTTTCTAACAAATGACTTTATCTCATTTGAGGGTCCCCAAACTCTCAATTGCACCATGAGTCATAGCAGACACTAATATAACTGAATTATGAGTTACCATTTTGTTTCATGCCACATAAAATAGCTATTACTACTTGATTTTATTGTTGTTGTTGTTTTAATTCAGTATTTGAAGGTGTGGGAAACCATAAAGTGGTCCATGTTATTTAGAAATATCTAAAGATAGTCCATTCTCTGAAGATTTTTACTGTTATACGTTTGAGAAGTTCATTACACTTGTATGAATAAATATATATAAATTGTTATAAAACTTAGTGCTGAATGAAAAATGCAAATTAAGAGTGAAGGAGAGAAGAGAGGAAGATTATACATAGGTGGTTTTTCAGGTATTAGCAATGTCTCTTTAGGCTCTTTTTTTAATCTATTGTAAGTCTGCATGTAAATATCTATTATTAAAAATACAAATATCTGCTCTAAAAACCTATCTGTTCAAGCTGTCTGAGACTGTTCTTGATATAGTGTGATGAACAATAACAATCACAGGTGTTTTGGTATGTTCTGGCTTTCTCTACTGCTTTATTAATCCATTGATAGCGCATCATGATTTTGTTGTTTTCCCACTGCTGCTGTTCAAATAAATTCATTCCTTTTTTAGATTTACTTTCTTATATAGAAAAGTAGTGAGTTTCTAAAGTTGTTGCAAACACACAAGCCTCATGTGTTACTGATCACTCGGAGTCCCTTGCAAAAAAAATAGATAACCCTAAATAGAGATGGTCTGATACCATCCTAGAAGATATTACTGCTGCTAAGTTTAATAAATTAAGATTGACTTTCTGTCTTTATCATGACCAAGATCATATTCTTATAACAATCCAAAATGACATGCTGAAAACCACTACTGAAATGCAGAACTTGGAGACTTGATCCTCAGTTCTGTAAAAACTCTCTCTCTGAAAGCTACCTGCTCCTGCGACACGCTCAGACCACAGGTTCTCCTTGCTGTGTAGTCAGGTTGAAGACACATCTCCAACTCTTTGAAACATCCCCCAGCATAATTTCAGTGTCAGAGGAGTCCCCTGTTGTTTCTTCCAGCCTGAGACTGTACCTTCAGTAGCTATGGTCATGTCTGAATTCTCCAGAGTCCATAGAAACAACTGTGTTAGAACTCCTAGAGTTTGTGAAGAAATAATGTGACCAGACATAGTTACATGGATTAATGAAACCTTTTCAAAAAGAAGTGTTTATTAGTTAGCTGGAATATATTGTACAAAGTCTTGCTGTTGCATGACCAAGCTAAACCTTAACTCATACTGGCTTAGCGAAGTTGTCTGCCTTTTTTGCCCAAAGAATATTAATTTCTCTGTTCTGAGCTGCTGTAAAAGTTAATAGCCAAACTGTTCACACTTGTTCCCGGCTCCTAGTTGTTGAAAGCATGATGTCTAGTCATCATCTTCTAAGATGGGTGGATAGTTCTTCCATTCAGAGCAACAGATACAGCTACATGCTATTGCTCTGCTTTACAGTTTTCTCTGTGTTCCTAAAAAGGAATGCTCCCCAGAAACTATTTAAGTCATTGGAGGGTAATTTTACAGGTAGACGAGTACATTCAGTCAATTATCTTGTTCAGAAAAAAACATTACAAAATATCTCTATATAGTACATAAGAATTTTTATTATCCCTATGGATAGAACCTTTGTTGCAAGGAGGACTTAAGAATGAGAGTTACAGAAGTTCAATCATTAAAAGAGCTTATAAAAGTTTAAAGGCCAGACTGTATTAAAACATCATAAGCTTTAGCTTCTGGTTAATTTCTGGAATCTGAATAATGACTTGAAGTAGGCATATTGATTTTTATTTTCTGTAATTTTCAGTTAAATTTCTCATATTTAACATGAACACAACTTTTAAATTTATAAAAAGAAAAAAATATGTTAAGGCTACAAATTATGTGTTGATAACATCCAGCCATTATTTCTCTCTGGTCTCCTTAAAGATTACTCAGATAAGTCACGTAGATGCATTGAAACGAAGGTTTATTTTCTTGGTGACGTATTCTTGTGGAGGCACAAAGATGTCTGTGCAGCCATCTATAACCAGAGCAGTATTCATGGGACATTTGAAATACTGGTGCAGAGGTTATCATAAGTTACCATGAATTTGACATGTTCTTGGGCTTCCATTTGAGTGAGGTACAAATCACTCATAAGCAGGTCTGATAAATAAGTAATTATTCAAAAGACCTGTCCTGATTTGGCTGGGATGGAATCCTGGGCCAGCCATGGTCTGCAGGCCATTAGCAGCTTCCAGTCAGCTAAGAACTGAAGCTGGGAGAAGCACAAGCTAGGGCAGCTGCCATGGGCTGGCTACAGGTGAGTTCCATCCTATAAACATCATGCTCAGTATAAAGGAGGAAGTTTGGGCTCCTCCACCTGAGGATGTTTTCCCGTTTATTGCATCAATGATACATTTGCTGGGCTGAGTATAACTTTGTATGCTTTATATTGGCATTAATATTAGTTCAGCTATTTAATTGAGTCTGTTTATCATTTCAACCTGTGGGTCTTCTCTCCTTTTCCTGATTTCCCCTTCTTAGCTGGGGAGGGGTCACTGGGTGATAGAGCAACTGCTGTAGTTTGTAGAGAAGTCAGAAACATTTCTTATTTTTACCTCTGTTATCTGCACTTACTCAATGGAAGCTGCTATAGGAATATGTCAATTATTAGTTTTAAAAAGTGTACAATTCCTCTATTTTACTTTCAGGTTGACCACATATGTGCAAATTCTGCCTCCTCACTCTGCAACTCCCAGACTGCCAGTAGTTTTTTGAAGAGGCAGCCTATGTTTATGAGCTATAATTCATGAATGCTCTCTTAGAGTGTGATGTTAAGGATGCAGAATGTCCATTAGCAAGATCTAAAGAAAACACTGTTTGAGAGCAGTATGCTTTTTTATTGATAAAGGATACCAAAAATAATCTACCATGGATATTATTTTTCTACTAAAATACTGTCCTTACACTTGTCTCGTCACTCTTATGTTCCCAAGACATGAAGCCTCTTAATGAATGTTTGGTTATCCCTGAACTTTGAAAATATTAAGATAATTGAAGTATGCCAACTATCAGTTGGAGCTGTACTCCTCTTCAATTCAAAAAATCAGGATGCAAACTCTTACAATCTAGATCCAAGTAGAAGCAGTTCCATTGTGAAAAGTAGGTGGTGTTTTAAGAGGTATAATAAACCTCTTTTGCGGTTAGGATTTAACCAAAGGCCTGATCTAACTAGGCTCAAATGTATCCTGGTTTTAGTTTATTGTCAGAACAATAAAACATATGTTGGTGTAAGTTAGCAATTTAGGCTGCATTTTCCACTGATATTGAGGGATAGGAATAGAGGGCATAGCATGGCACCTTGTGACAGGGCCCTCAAGTAATCCCATTCTGCAGTGTTTATTGTGTCATCTGCAGTGCAATGTGACTGTAAACTAAAGCTACTCCATGGCTTTGATCACCCTTTTTCACCAAGCTCTGTGCGGCTGAGGCATTTGGCATTTTTATTTAAGACATATTACATAATAGTATCTTATATCCTCTAGATAATATACTTTAAAATAAAGTGTCAGCAATAACCCCTATTCCCCATCCCCCAAAGCTGGCAGCTTAATTTTTTTATTTATAAACACACACACACACACACAGAGCCTTGATGTTCCAGAGAGGAGGTCAACTGCAGGTCTTCCATTGGGGTTTGTGTTGCAATAGAATGTCTGATAACTGCATGCTTTATTTTCTTTATTTGTTCACAGTCAGGAGATCACAGTCTAATAAATAGCAGAACAATTTACTGTGATGTTTTGATGTTAGATGACATAACAGGAGAGGAAAAATGTCATTTTCTAATTAGAACTGTGCAACTATATTGATTTCTTTCTGGTTTTGCTGCTGAACAGGTTAAATTGACATGAAATATTTCTCTGTATATGTTTTTAAAGCACCTTTGCAAATGTTTGAATTCTGGAACATTGGTGCATCTAAATTTCTTCAATAGCCAATGGTAAGAGATAGCTTCTTTCAGGGTCAGAATAATGCTTGGAGGAGGCTTTCATTGTTAAATGAACATAGAAGGAGCCTAGAAAAACTGGTGTTCATAGGATAAAATGAGCTTTTGTGAAGAGCCCTTTCATGTTGAAACAAGCTATCGATTCATTTTCTCTTTTTTTGTTCTCCACAATTTGGGCCAAGCCAGAATGACTTATTTTTAAGTGATTACAGTAAAGTCAGCTATTAAAATGCTAAATGCTCATGGCTAGATTCTCTAGTCCACTGGGGAACAAATTGCATATTAACAAACCTAGGTCATATCCACTTGTCTACACAGGAATCTCACAGAAGACAGAGTGGATTCAGTTACCCACTTTCAAAGCTGTATAGTTAAACTGGGAACCAGGATTCCTGTCACATCACTGGGGTATCTGGTAATTAATTAGAATTCAGTTTTTATTGCTGATTTTTATTTTACCTGCCCATCTGATTATTTCTCTTTATCAACCTAAATCTCAGATGCTTTGAAAGTGTCAAAGAGAAGTTAACAGAGCCAACACATAATGATTTTTTTTATTTCACTTGGAGCTCTTCAGTTAATCAGACACAAACTATTTCAGTCAACCTTTTTAGGCTACTAACCCATTGATCAAAAATCTTCCCAGCAAACAAAACACAAATGAGAAGCCCTGTAATACAGCTGTGATCCTAATGTCTAAATGAAACCAGAGAAGTATAAGGTTTGGGAAAATGGTTGTGTGCAATGTCTGAGTCCTCTTAAGGAAGGCCAGTAATAGAATTTATATGCGTGTTATCTTCTCTTTTGATAACACTACAGAACATAGAAGGCATTTGTGAAGTCACAAACTAGATCATGATTCCCTTAACTGAGGTTGTTCATGTTCATCGAGTAGCTCTCAATACCAGTGGGAGGATAATAAGCAAGATTTTTTTTCATTCAGGATAAATTGCTAAAAGGCAGATTTAAAAAAAAATGTTTGTCTATATTTGGGATGAGATCCACTGTACCCTTTTACGTGAAATTTTTCCTTTGAAGAAAGAGATACACTGTTTGTTTGGTTTTTTTCTCTCTACCCAGGGTTATATAATAAACTGTAGTTGTCCAGAGGATATAGAGTGAGTCATGAGAAGTTTCTCTGTAAATATTCTGGTTTTGGAACATTTTCCTAGGAACTGTCAGACATGAGTGCTAAACTTTCCTCAGTAGGTGCACATTCAGTGCTTTGCTGCAGGTTCAGATATCACTTTTCTTCCTGGAAGGGATGGCTTGCTATACTATAGGCATGTATCACTAAAGTATGTTCACAGGATCCTGTCTTACATTCATAACTTTCATATTCACAGGCTATTGTAAAGACTTAAACCCATAAAGCAATGAACATCTTCCTCGAGGACTGAGAACTCTCAGCTCATACTCAAAAATGCCGCTCTAGCACTATGTAAATGAATGCAATATCAATCTTTTAATATGTCGAGCGAGTATACAGGAAGTTTACAGGAACTATATAAACACATATTCAGAATCTATTTCATACCGTTATGTTTATGATGGTACAACACACTTGACACCAAAGTGAGTATTTCAAACAGAACTGTTAAGAGGATTTATGATAGGACTCTTCAGAAAACATGGTTAACAATAAGTTACTAAAAATATAGCAATGAAAAGATGAAGACTTTAGCTAGCTGATTTGTATAGCACTAAATATGCAATACCCAACTCCTCTGCCTGAGATAGCAGATTCCTTTAAATCAACAGTTCAGGGAAACGTGCAAACACAATGCACATTACAACACAGACACATCCTCTCTGCTGGTTTCACATCTTATATAAAAAGAAAAGAAAAATAAATAGGTCAAACACAATACCTGTCACATTCTCCTTTAATTCTAGTCCCAGCCCTTCATATACACATTAAAATTAAAGCCCTGATGAAACATTGATGTGTTAACTCTACTATAAACTGTTCCTTATTAGCAGCATGGTCCTTTGTTACATTTCAATAAGCTTCCAAAATCAATAGCTGTCAGTTGCACCAGTGGAAGTTTTATTAAAATTTATCTGGTGTGTTTCTTTTACATGCTGTAAAAGAACTCCAGAGTTTCCACAAAATCCTTGGCTTGTTTTCAGTTGAACAGATATGGGTGACCTCCACAGAAGGAAAATCTAATTCAGGGTTCAGTGACATCCATCGCTTTGCCACAGCAAATTATTGTGGGTTAGTTCACAGCTGAATACTTCAGTGGAACTTAAACCTGTCATTTTACCCTGAGTTACCCCAACATGCTAGTCATAAATAGATCCAGAGTCACAGAGGAGTACTAGGTAGAAGATAAGCATTTTTCCTCATTTAGTCCACGCACAATTTCTGCGAACAGCAAGAGCAAAAAGACAAGATGACACATAATCTTGCATTAAAAATTATACAAAAAGTGCTCTTACCCATAATTCTCAAAGATGAGACTTTGCATTCAGTTTTTAGAGCCCATGAACGCATAATTTAGAAGAACAACAGAGATAATATTGATGATGCTTTTAAACATAGGCACAGCAGATTTCATTGCTCCCTCTAGAGGATGCGGCTAAAAGTGTTCCATGGTGCTTTAAAGACACAGGGTAAGCCATGCTAAACACTAGGTTGTTACTTGAATAGTGTTAAGACTAAAGCTACGTTACTAATGACATTGTGCCAGCACTTGTCTGCGAAGAGATCGTGTCCTGTACTTGTGGTCAAAAAATACTTTAGGTGAGAGCAGGTTCAGGCCTGGCTTGAGCTCAAATCATGAGTTAACTAAGTTTTTACTAAGCCACTAAATACAACAAGCCTGAAAAATGGCTGGGTATAGTTAAAAATTTAGGAACATGAAGAGACTTGAATCTTGCATTACTTGTGTATGTAAAGTTCTGTTAAATTCCTATGGTTCCCTCTGAAAGGTTTTCATAAGATTTCTGTCTGATCTTCAGCTGAAAGAAATCAGGACCTCTTCCTGTCCTTGACTGAACGTCTTACATTTTTTTCTGCTACACCATATAGACATGTAGTCTGAATTGATTATAGAATATTCCTTTCCCTATTACTAAATTCTACTTGTTATTCTGCTGTTTATTCATTTGCTAGCAAAGACAGTTTCCTTTCTGGTCAATATTT
This sequence comes from Actenoides hombroni, assembly GCA_024336885.1. Taxonomy (NCBI): domain Eukaryota; kingdom Metazoa; phylum Chordata; class Aves; order Coraciiformes; family Alcedinidae; genus Actenoides; species Actenoides hombroni. Next base: position 121,577 of record WUAM01000399.1, read on the forward strand.
GGAAGTAAAAATAGGAGGCTTATTGCCCATAGAAATCAGCAATATGAAGTAATGTAAATGCAACTAATGTAAAGGTTAATCTTCCTCTCAGGATAATGTTGTCTCGAGGTCACACATGCAATTTCTTTAAAGATGTGTTCAAGCACACGTAATCTGGCAGTGCATGGAAGAATATCTGCATATACTGGTCTAAACTGGGTAATGCATTATTAATTCCAGAGACTGAAATAGAAAAATTAAAATAGCTTTCTGACAAATTAAGAGGAGGCATAGTTTGTCTTCTGTGCTTTGTTCAAATGACAGAAAGCCAGTTTAAGTGTATAAACCTAATAATAGAGGAATATCAGCAGCACAATTAGCATAGAAAACTGAATAACGCAATAAAAAATGTATGGATACCAAAAATCTTATTCTGTTTATTCAAAAATCTGTCTAATATTACAATATGAACTGAAGGTTTTTGATCTCAGTACATTTCTTACTGTGTCATTTACTAATTTATTGATTTATTCTTTATTATGTTGTGTTAAAACAATTGGGGCATATTTTATTCTCTGAGAGAAAGAAGTAGGTGGAGAAACAGAACCTGAGTATCTGTGGGGTTTCTGAAACATTAATATGACAAGTAAGTTGTATTCAGCAAATCTTTATTGTCTGAAGAACACTGACAAAACATACTAGTGAGTGGAAGGCAAGGTCTACATATTCATCCATTTATATGCTTTTTAAGTTTTCCTCAAAGCTTAATGTCACTGAAAGAAGAGAAAAAAAAACCCCAAAAAACAAACTGAAAGGGGAAAAGAAACAATTCAAAATAAAAGTTAGTTCAAAGCAGAGAGGGAAAAAAAAAGTAAAAAAGGACATTTCATGTAAAATATTAACCATCTGTGAAGTCTGTTTGCTACAACGTTTGGATGTTAAAACTAACTTACCATGATTCATATTATAATAAACTAAGAAAAAAAAAATTAAACCTTTTGGCTAAGAGAAAACAAAACAATGCAGCCTGAAAAGCATAAAAATAACTGAGTCTATACTTGTCATCCTGTAGATGAAGTGAAGCTACAGTTTCTCTCTCATAAGGCACTTGCACACATGTAAAATATATCAAGAAAAACATAGCTACGATAATTACTGTCCTCACAGTCATTTTATCTCCCTTATTGCTTGCTGGGAGTTAAAAGCCTGCAAAGTCACGTGCTGTTCAAGCAGAAGACAAAGAAAATGTTCATCATTTCTGGAGCAATTTGCTCACAAGTGCTGTTGCACATTACTTTTCCAACTTTTGAAAGACACTTTAGACTCTTGAAGTAAGTGACGTTTAGCACTTATGAAATACTGAAGGAAATTCCTTTAGTAACCCACAGCCAAAGTTAGGTATGCATCAAATAAGGAATATCATCAGTCATATCTTTAGCATTATGGATGGTACATTGAACTAATTCAAGTGTCGAATCATCTTTAACAAAATCTTGTAAATTCACAAACTGGAGGTTAAGTTTAAAAGTTAAAATCAGGTAGGAGAAAAATACAGGATTTCCATATGTCTTGTTAGTCCTTTAGATTCCCCAAAATGAGAGATTTTAACCGGTAATTTTATTATGTTAAAATGATTTTTGTATTGTGGTATCACTTGTTTTGTAGTATCAGTTTTTTCTCTTTTTTTATTCTTTTGTTTCATTTTTGTTTTTTGTTTGCTTGGCTTCTTTTTTTTTTTTTTTTTTGATATATAAGCTTATGGTACAAACTTCTATGCGTCTGCTTCCCGCCATAACAAAGAAAATTTTTTAAAGCAGCTTAATAACATTCCAGCCAATGCCAATCATGTGATCAATAATGAATCTATAAAGTATTTTTAGGAACTGCAGCACAGTATCACCTTTTTCTGTTGTCACATTGGGATAGAAAATTTACCTTAGTATTCGACCCTATAAAATTCTTGATGTGCATTGTTAAACAGGTCTTCACCCAGGAAAAGTCTTTTTCTCAATAGCTGGAAAAGTGACCCCTATATACCGTGTAACTTTCTCACAGAGTTTTCTGAAAGTTAAATATTTCTCAAGACATACTGAGAATCCTGATTTATAGCTTCTTTGGGACTACAACATTCTCATTGTCACATTAAAGCCTTTATTACTTTTTTTTTTTTTTCCTCCCTGCGCATACTTCATTGTTACTTTAAATGTTTTTTTTGGGGGGAGGGGATTATGAGCATTATATAAAATAACATCTATCTGTCAGCCTCTGCAACTTGGTACTAATGTCTTTAAAAGCTCAACAGAAAGCATTTTGCAAGTGGCTGTGTAAAATCCTACTGTACAAACCAGAGTGGAGTCCTCCCTGGCTTCTGTGTTCTTGTACAGCTAATTTTGTTCACAACATTTGAGTAAGACTTGCAACATCAGACCATATGTTTGATAACTGGAGCATTTGCAGCAGGGCAAAGCCTGGGTCTATATTGATCACTTGGCTGCTGCGTCCTACATCTGCTGAAACAAAGAAAGTACGCGTTTAATGCTGCACCTCATCTGAAAGGAAAATTAGTCCTTCTGAAATGGTAATAATCCAACAGATTGCCAGATACTTCAAGGGGTACTGCCAAAATCTGATCAGCAGAGGATCTGAAGCAAGGATCAGCTTTAACAGTGTTGAAGTTCCTTGTGTAATTTTGAAGAGGAAAAGGTTGCTGTCACATACTTCTTTCAGTATACAAAATTGCTATAACTTCCTTTTGTACAAGATACTGGAATACCTGGGTCAGCGCTTTGCGCTGTTGTTAGTTCTGATTTTTGGAGGTTTATTTCTAAAAAAGTTCCTTGTCACTTCAGATTTTTTACATTTTTCATTATTAAAACAAATAAAATAATAAATTCAAACTGATATTACTTCTCACACCTGTTTTTTATCTCTGGGGTTTTAGGTTTGTTTGTTTTTTCTAAAACACAAGTTTTTAATAGCTGTAAACCTCTCCCTTTTTGTTTTTTGGGTTTTTTCTTTTTTAAGTAATTGGGATTTTATCAATAAAGTAAATGAATTTCTGCTACATAGCTATTGCTCTTTCTTCTCTGTTTTATAACAGACACAATTGTCATGTGTATTTAAATTTTTATGAAATTTCCAGAAAACAAGTTCAAGCCTGTTTCATTGTACTGGATTTTACTTAAATTTGCTGACACAGTAAAAGAAAACCTCTGACCAGATGAGGATTCTGTATGCTAGTCCTGAAAAGAAAAAAAAAAAGTACTTTTTTAAAATGCAAAGCTTATCATATCATAGCAAGGAAAACAGTCTTAAATCACTAGTCCACTTTAACATGAGGAATAATATAAACAAAAGCATGCAAGTGTTATAGATGAGGCATCATATTCTTGTGAATACAGGAATACATGCATAGCCTTTAAAAAGGTTAAGAATATTAAGGACTTGGTATTTTTGAGTGTCAGTATTAATTTTTTTCTGCAAGTGACTCTAAGGAAATTGCTAACTGAAATGTGGGTTGTGAGAGAGGAAAGAAATTCCTCTTGTTCTTCACTCATAAATACTTAGAGCACTAGGCTGGAGCACAGCATAGAAGCCTAGTTCATTTTTCTGCCAAAGGCTTATTAATTCTGTTGTTTCTGTTAGACATTTGTCTGCTAACTCTTAAAATGCTCCAGTGACAGAGAATTTCAATTTTCACAGAAATTTGATTATTTACTAAAAATAAGTCCTGTCTCATCATATTTACTGTGAGCCACAGTTTGCTCTCCTCTTGGCCAACAGCCCACTCAGAGCTCTTTGTACCTTTGTGTTTGGTCTTCTCAATCTTACACTTAGCACTTCCCACTCTTTTGATCAGTCCCAGAGCATCAAACTTACTAGACTTCTACTCATGCTCAGTCCACTCCTCTGTCCTCAGTCACCCTTCTTGAAGTGCTCGTCCAAAACCAGGACTTCAGCTGAGGTTTTGTGAATATTCATAGAAACTTTACTTTGTTTCAAACCTGCCACGTGGTTTTTCTTTTCACAAAAACCATAACCCTGTGGTCAGCCTGTGGACGACTAAATCTCCTAAATCTCTTTCTGCAAAGCAGCTGCCTAGACAGCTGTTCTCATTTACTGCTTCTATGCGTAAGGCCTTTCACTTTGTCATAGGAGGCAATGAGATTGATAGGATTTGTTCTTGGCTAATCAGTATTTGCTGTCAATCATTCCCTTCTTTGCTTTTAGGAAGTGCTTTTCTTTTAAAAATGTTTGCCAATGTAATTGCAACCAGTGTAGAAACGTAGCACCAAGAAGGAGTTATTTTTGAGGAAGATTTGTCTTATGTCTATATATGGAGTCCTGTACTATGTACTGGTGAGCTTGAATCAGCTTCCCTCTTGGAGAAGCAAAGATCAAAATCACATGCTAAGGTTCCAGAAAGATGCCACATTTGCAATATGGTCACAAGGTCCTTCGATACTTTCAGTAGTTCTCTATATCTGCACATTACTTACGCAGGACCAACACATTTTCAATGTTTTTTTCTAGTCAAGTCACAATGTTCTAGAAGCACAATAGACCCATGAATGATCACTGCACACTGCAACTCAACTCTTTCCTCTGACCCAGTAAGTAACATAAATAAACCCAGCAATAAAACTAAAGGATATTAAGGCAATTAAAGCTTTTTTTTTTTTTCCTGAGCAGCGCATGATGGAGGTTAGCAGATTCAGATGACCTAAAAATTGCCAAAATATTTAAATACCTTCTAACCTTTTCTTATTAAAGTATTGTGTCTTTGAGTCTGACATTAATTTTGCTCCTCACCTCTGTTCCTGGTTTTGTGGGTCTGTTTAATATAGAAAGATACTAAAAGTATTAGCCTGCTGGACTTCATTTTGTTATAGTTTGGCTAGTGAATGGATATTTCCCCTAGCCTTTCTTTTGTTGCTGGTGTTCTGATTGATGGATTTCTGCATGATTAATTTTATTATTTGTTTCTTTTTTTTTTTTCCCCTTGCTTGCTGGCCACGTCCTGATTATTTGTAAATGTTTTTTAAATCAGGCTTAATTAAATTAAAAGTGAATTTCTGATTAGCTCCATATATTTGATATGTGCAGTAAATCTACAACCATATCCAGAACCTGAATCTTAAGAAAACCTAGGCAGCAATTCAAAACTTGCAATTACTTAGGAAACAGGTGAAGTTGCTGTAAACTGCAGTGTTGAATCACTTCACTGTTTTAAGGTACTCTGTTTCAGGAGAAAGAAAGAAAGAAAAGAAAGAGAAAGAGAAAGAAAGAGAGAGAAAGAAAGAGAGAGAAAGAAAGAGAGAGAAAGAAAGAGAGAGAAAGAAAGAGAGAAAGAAAGAGAGAAAGAAAGAAAGAAAGAAAGAAAGAGAGAAAGAGAGAGAGAAAGACCTACTGAAGGCAAGCAAAAGCTATACTACTACATTAGTCAGGTGGAATATCTGTGATAAAAAATGTGTTTAAGAAGTGTATTATTGAAAACTTAATTCCTTTCTTGAGTAATACAGTGAATGCAAGCTTAGGGTTAATATATTTTGAAATTTCCCTGAAAACAAGAAGCTTCCTGACATTTGATGCAAAATACTGAATCATAAATATAATTCATTTGTATTTGATTCTCTTTTGATAGATCAATAGTTTAACTTCTCATGTGTTCTTTATCATACTGTATATGCATAAATGAGTTTGTCTTCTCTATGCACACCTCAACATAATACATCCTGAATTTTTTCTCTATTTCTAATCTGCAAAAGTGGGAAAAGCACCAGAAAATATTATTTTATTATGGACACCATCGTTTTTGGTCTAGATACTGGTTTACCAAAACCAGTCTGTTTTGATCTCAAGTATTTTGGATGTAAACATATATTTTATTTGTTTCCTATATTCTATGAGAACAGAGGCATTGTATACAAAAGCATGGAAGAAATACGTAGTGCCAGAAGACAGATGTTTGGGAAGTTATTCTATGGAGAAGAGAGTAAGACTCCTCTCTGGTTTTGGCAATCATACAGTTTTCCAACTTTTATGAGCACTACTTCTCGGTTCTGATGAATATATAGGGAGATTTGAAGTCACTTTATTGCAGAACACCAAGAGAAGGTGCAGTTTCTGATGATGTGGATGACTCAAACTGAACTTTATTCTCTGAGATAAATTACCAGAGGAATGCTGCTGGGATCTGTGCTAGAATATATGTTGCTCAATATATTCATATATGTTCTCGGAAAAGGGGCCAATAGTGAATTGACGAAGTTTCCTGATGATATAAAGTGATCCAGGCTAACCAAAACTACAACTGTCATGAGTTAGTCTTTTACTGGCCGACTTGGCAATGAAATGCAAATGAAATTCAGTGACAATAAATGAAAATAAGACACACAGGTGAAAAAATCCTGTACAACTGTGAAGGTCTAAAATAGATCTTTTTGTAATTATTAAGAAAATGAATTGCTGAGTCAGAAATGGCCAAAAAAAACCCAAATTGAACATTAGCAAGTACTAGCAAAGGACTTGAGAACTGAACAGCATAACTATACCTCTGAAGGAATTAAAGCCAAGAGTATTGCATACATTTCTTTCAAAAAAGATACAACAGAGCTAGAGAGACATGTTAAAAAAAGCAGAAAAATGCTGAAATTATGGAAAGGCTGGTGTATGAAGTAAGAGCTATTTAACTTTGAAAAATAGGTGAGGAGAGAGAGAGACTAGTCATGAACACCTTGGAAAAGAAAGAAATAAACAGAATCTTTGGGGAGGAGGGTGCAGGCATAGAAATTTCATATTTCTTTAAAAGGTTTAAAGGAGGGGTTTTTTTCCCCTACTACAATATGCAGTTGTAATTAGCACAACTCACCAACACAAACATATTCTTTAAAATTATATGAATGGGTTAAAAAAACCTAAACAGACGATTTCCTTGAAGCAATATTAGTCGGGATTATTGCATGCAGAGATACATTGTTAGGGATATGACCCTTCTTCAGGAAAATCCATGTGATTATGGGAGTTAGTAATACACAGAAAATCTGTATTGTGCTCTTTGTGTATCTTTTCCTGAACCATCAGCCTCTGATTACTACCAATGACAGAACACTAGGTTAGATGGCCCATCTTTCACAAAGCACAGCTTATTCTTAACTATTTTTAACTGAAATATAGTCACATTATGAACATTTTTGCTCATTTAAATTAGTTGACTTGCTTTTGTAATGGATAGTTTGCTCTTGATAAACAAAGAGATTATGATATTCATTCTTCTTCAAATTATTTAACTTATTAATCTTAGTTGTTTGAAGCAAGTTTTAATACAAGCATGGGAAAGTTTAGTGGGTGAATGTTGCCTATTTTTGTGGGAACGCTGGGTGTTTGTAGTGAATGATGGCAAGAGGCTGATAAAAGTACCCGTTTCTCCAGGTTCTTCCTAACAAGTGTAATATTTGTTATTTTATAGTGTCAGAGTCTGAATTTAGTGCCCTGTATTAAGAATTTGTGGCAAGATTACATACATGTAGCAATATGTTAAGAAGAAAGTAGTAGAGAATCAGACAGAAAATTTATAGATCCTGTTATAATTACCTGAGGTGGGGGAAGGGAAGTGAAAGAATTCAGATCATAACTTGGATTTTTGAGACCTCCGGGTATACTGCCATTGGTACTATTGCTAATAAAATTCAACCCAACTCAAATTGAGATGGAGAGATTAATGAATATGGTAATTACTTAGGCTTTTGCTAACATGTAAAGCTTATACCAATTGCAGAAGTTCCCATATTCTTGCACAGAAAAAAAACCCAACTTTGCTTTGTCCTGCCTATAGCTAACTTTCTCTGTGCTAATCACCTTCGTATTACACAGGAAATATTGGATTTTTTCTGTCAGTGCAAGTGAAATATTCCCCAATTACTGCAAATCTCTCAAGGGCTTAGAACAACAGTACAACATCTGTGATGGAGCTGAAAGAGTTTTGGAAAAACCTGCTTGGCCAGCAAGTGCTCTTTCGCTCTTTATAGCTTACTAAGCTCATTATGTAAACACATGGGATGATACTAACCAAAGAAATTTAGGACTGAACACTAAGAAAAAAATTATCCATCATGATGTTTCTTATATGTGGAAATTCGTGAGGGAAATGTGAAATATGTAAAACCAGGCTAGATAAAAGATTGGTTAATATGTCCCAGGAACATCTATCCAACTCTCTGGTACTGAAATATGGTTAGGTACCCTGAAGGATCTTCTTTACCTCTGATTTCTGTGATAACAAGAAACCAATGACATTATTTAAATTTCTAAAGGGTGGAGGTCAAGAGGATGGGGTGAGGATCTCTTTTCAGTGGTGCCCATGAGGAAAAACTTCTTTGCTGTGAGGTTGCCAGAGGCAACAGGCAGACCTCAGAATTTGTGAACTCTCCCTCTCTAGAGAGATTCCGAACCCTCCTGGACACTGCCATCCTGGGCATCCTGCTCTGGGTGAACCTGCTTTAGCAGGGACGTTGGACAAGATGATTTCCAGAGGTCCCTTCCAACCCCTATCAGGCTGGGACTCTGTAATGCTTCTAAACCATTGTTCCTACACCCTCTGCTATTGCAAAGTACTGTTTTGTTATCTGAGTGACTGTGCTAACGCAGTAGTCCGTTGTTGTGGTAAATGCCAAAGGATATCAAGGCAGTTTAAGGGAAAATAAGATAGGTGGCAACAAAGCTCAGTATAAACTGTCCATGCCTGGTTTGCTAAGCCCGGTCTTCTCAGAAGAGAGTTGCTGTATTTCCCTCTCTGCTTAGGGAAAGCAGAAAGGCTGGCAGTGTGATGATGTAATCAGAGCCTGAGAGATACAGAAGAGAGTACATGTCATGGTGGAGAATGGCCACATCTTCTGTCATGATTTTGGTAGCTAAGTACTTGTTCAGCTCTGAGGGACCCTTTGGAGATAATTAACTCCTTATCTGTGCTTATATGTGGAAATTTCAGTGGAAATCACTTGCATCTGTGGGAGAAGAACATAGGATATAAGTGTGGTGGTCTGGAAACCTCAGAGACAGGTTAACAAAAAGTTTTGGCAAGGAAACTAGAAGGGAGATGGGGCAAGAATCAGGATTATGGTCTCCTCTTGTGTGAAAGCCACTTGGCCTGGAGTGATAAGTGGATGCTACTACCATTTTCCTGAAATTCTCATTGTGGATGTGCAACCATGCAAGCTAAGGCCGCTGTCATCTTCCTCTAGAATCTCATAATGTATGATATAAAGAATCTAGAATGCATTTTAGTTTCAGGCTCAATTATAAAGTCAGGAGTGTTATTTAATTTTATCCTTGCAACAAGCCTTGTCCATGCTTAGAATTGGGAAGGAATGAAATACCTTTTAGCACAGTCTTTCTGTCTTTTGTTTCTGAAGCTTGGATAGAGGTCTGTGTATCACCCTCTCTCTCATACCTGCTTGCCATCCTGAGAAATGACTGTCCCATAAGCCTGTTTTCCCCATCCTGCTCTCTGTTTTCCTTGATGTAGTATTTTACCCATTTTTTTTTTTTTCCATGAGTAGTGTCTGAAAGGAAGTCATAGGCTGCTAGAATTATTTTTTTATTTTCTGTGCCTTATAGCTAATCGGGTCTTAGATATCTTATATATTATTGCATGGTTTTCTAAAGGGTTACAGTTATCTAAATGAGAAAACACAACTTCGTTAATTATTTCTTCTTGATTCCTTCCTCCCAGATCAGTTTAGAATAATAGAAGTGAACTGCTCATTTTGCATCCACTAGATGCCTCATGGTAAGCTAACACCAGGACTTTTTTTAATTTGAAATTCATTGCTGTGTCAAGCAGAAAGATGCTTTTATTTAACATGGAAAAACAATTGGATGCCTGAGGCACCTGTGTTCTATTCTCATCTGTCGTTAGTTCACTATGTGTCTTAAGCAATTCACTGAGACCAAGCTGTTTACATTCAATCATCTAAATATATCCAAATAAACAGTGTGATTTTACGATTTTTTAAATGAATCTGTGGATGTTTAGTGTATCAGGAAATCATACTTCACTATAAAGTGCTTGCATGTGAATTTCAATTCCTACTTTTCTAAATTAGAAAAGTTCAGACTGAAGATTTTGATTTTTTTCTTGGTTTCATCATTTGTTTCATGTATATAAAATATTCATGCTGTAGTCTGCTTTTAGAAATGCTTGGCCTTTTAAGGGCATTAATAACTTGAGATAAAAATATTCATGGAGAGGGAAAAATTATAGAGTGTAGGAGAGAAGGAAATAGTCACTGAGTTCTCTAGATGTTCCACCAACCTCTTTCCAACAAAATTGGGGAGGAACTGAAATCCTGTTTCCTAATCCCTGTGATTCTTATCAACAATCCATCTCACTGATGATTTTCTGCTCAACAATGTTGCACGTTGCATTAGTGCAAGATGACCTGGATCATTTTCAACAAGTTCAGTCCCATCTTGTGCATTTGTTCTTTATTTGCTTTTGACCAATGCTATGAGCCTGTAAATCAGCACAAGTTACTGATTTTTTTACTGAAATCTAGATGTTTCTAAAATACATTTTTGGATCTGACACTAGACTTCAGGCTGGGCTCTGAGACATTGGGTAGCACACTCAAGAGTGTGCTTGCAACCTTCAAGTCTGCATGCATTTGAAAATATTTTCTAGGTTAATTACATTTTAAATGAGGATAGTAAAAGTCAAGAATATCTTTAAAGCTTGGCTTCATTCTGCTGATGTTGCAAAAATATGAAATAAAACCACCATGAAATAAAAACAACTTGAATTACACTTGTGTCAAGAGAAGCCAGTTACTAAGTGCTGATCATACAACCTGTGCTCTGGCTACCACAAACAGATGAGATTACAAAGACTCTCTCTCTATATATACCCCAAGGACCAGCTAGATATGAGTACTCGGTTCCTGTTTTCTCTGACCCATCAGCAATTTCTCATCTCCTACCATGAAATTAAAGTGACATGACCTTTTGGGTTTGACCCATTCATCTGCAAGTCACTATTTGTATGATGTATCTTGAAAATGTGTTCTGGCACAGCAACTAGTGTTGCAAAGAAAGAAGAGTCTTTCCACAGATAGGAAACTTTATAAAGTATGTTTCAATGTAGTTATATCTAAGGAAATGGTAAGTCAAAATAGCCTACCAAAAGCTGCAAATGTAAACCCCCCTCTTTTTTCTTTTTTTTTTTTTTTGTTTTATTTCATTTTTGCATTTATTCTAAACTATTTTTGTAAATGTTTCTTACTTCTTTGAACTAGTTTGTCAAGTACCCTACTCCATATAATTTATTTACAAGATTAAATTGTCCAAGGCTGATATAGATTTCAATTATGAAGCTGTAAATCAGATGTAGCTCCAGTGAAATGACTGTGAGAATGAAATCTGTTATACAAAAAATAATATATTTCCTTCTTAATTGAACTTTATCCAAAATCCTAATTAGGGAATTTTCTTTTTATTTTCTACCTATTTCTATTGTACCTTCCACTCCAGAGGTCTGAGTTCTTTTATAATGAGAAGAGAAAAATTAATCTTGGCATGCCTGTGGACTTCAGAGTAGGTGTCTCAATATCTCTTTTAAAAAGTGCTCTTTCTCAAGCTTTCCCCTGGCCGCTGCTCAATATATTCCTTATTACATCAGGAATCCCTTCAAGAAGACTTCTTGTCTTTTTTATGAGAATATGTCTCTTATATTATCAGATGCAGGTGTTTCTGTTGATTTTTTTCTTAAGTCAATATTTTTCTACTTCTTGGTTTCTCTTTTCCTAAAACCTGTTTAGTTTGAATTTGGTAATCATTCTGGGCCTGTAGTGTTTAATATATCATTACTCAGTGAGGCAGTTCCAAATTTGTCTTAATGAAATGGTATTTTCTACATCTTCATTCATTGCATCCTGTTTCTGAAAGCCAAGTCTCCTAAAATTCCAGATATCATAAAGCTTACTTCACATTCAAGCCTATTCAGTCTTTTGAAAACCACAATGGATCAATTAAAAAACCAGCAATGTTAACAAAGATGAAAGAAAATTACATGTTCAGCCTTTGAATACTTAATTATATGAAAGCTTGTCTGTGGTTTCTGTTAATTTCAGTGTAGACTGAGATAGGACTTCATGTACTTCTTACGCAAATCATTTCTCTTTGAATTGGAGGATGAGTCTAATAGTCTGCTTCATTATGCACTCTGAAGAGCATGAAAAAGAAACATCTGAAAAACCATAAACAAAGAATCATGGTTATATAATTACAAGATGTTCCAATATGTTATGTTAGACAAAAGAGGCTTAAGGCCTAATGTTATATACATGAAAGCTGGTGAAGCGTTAGGGCTGAGCACAGATCATTCCCATTCAGGATCCCCATTTCAAAACTTCCATAATGTCTTTCCAGGGTCAGAGGTGTGTCAACAAGATGAGTTTGTGGCTTTTCATACTTTTGAAATAAGCCATTTCAAAACTTGTTTTCTTAAAGTACATTCTGGCTTTGATAAAAAAAGGACACTTCCGTTGTGACTTCTCTTTTTCTCCTTCTTCTGACTTATAGTTTATTGCTTCCAATTTAACCTTGACTGATTTTTAGTGTTACCTGTACTCAACCACCAACTCACAAGTTAAGCAGTCAAACACTAAAGAGCTAAAACTTCTTTAGAGTTGTGACTTAAGCAAGTTAGTGTAGATATACCTATTTCTGCCTCTTGGTAGCAAAAATAGAGCTTTAGCTCTTCTTTTGTTCCTAAGAAACTTAGACAAAACGTTAGAGGAAGTTTTCCTCCATGGAACTATGCCAGGCTACTACAGTCCACCTAAAGTCAGTTACCAATCTCTTAAGAAGTAACACAAGTTTTTTTACAGTAATATGCTGATGACATTTACGAACTAGTTCTAAATGTTTAGACAACTCTACAGTAATTTGCAATATTTCTGTAATATGTTCTTGAAACAATTTCAGCTAAAAACATTCAGTATAGAAAATGTATATTCCCTTTGAGCTGGGTCAGACATGCAATCTGGAGAAGGTAGAGAAAAGCCAACCTAACAGAAAAACTCAATACATCAGTACTGAATTACTTCCTTCCCTTCTATATTCCTAGTGTATTCATATTTGAAGTGTATCTGAAATAAAAGTTCTATTTCTCAGTATTGCTATCTTTTGTGGTTAAGACCATCTGGTTCATTTCCTAGTTGACAACAAACCTGAAGGACACATTCTCTCTGTTGATAAAGCCAGTGTAGTGTCAGATAAGGACAAGATCAGTGTCTGTACATTAAGAAACAGTCAAGAAACATGAATGTTCTCCAGGAATCTTCAGCAAATTTGTATCAATTATTTCTGACTTTAACTTCCTTAACCAGGAAGCTTCACATGTTTATATTAGGAAAGAAAGAATTGTTACGTGTGATAATAACCCTGTGAAATGATCTCACATGAGTTTGTGAACAGCATGACATATATTTGGGAGGCCTCGTAAGCGCCAGACTATTTCCATCCACTCAATAATTTTATTTAACACAGTTATCAGTTAGTGTTTTCATTTTATAGACTTGGTTTGTTGTTCTTCTGCTCTGATTATGTACCTTATAAACTACAGGAGGAAATGATCTTTGATAGATGATTGCAATCAGGATGATAATATGTTATTTTGATTAATCAAGGGAGTTTGATTAATTTTGATGTTGAACTTAGAATAGTCTTATGTTGGAAGAAAGATCAGTTTGCTGTCATTCAAGATGGGTAATAATATAGTTAGGAGAATGCTTATTTATGAATCCCTCAAACACTGATACATAACTTTCCTAAATTTTATCTGGAAAAGGTAAACAAGACACAATAGCATGTAGTGAATCCCACATCACTGAGTACATAAATAGTATGTAATATCTGTCTATTGCTTGAGATCTCTGGAATAACCCTCATTTATTTATGTGTACCATTTCCTTAATTTTGTGATTCTTTTGTTCCTTTTCAATCACTTTTTGATTATTATGTTTAGTATCTTTTTTTTTTTTTTTTCCCCTTGTGCTACCTATGGTGCCATTCCCACAAAAGTCACACTGAGTGCAACTCTGTTCAGCCCACAATTGTGTCATCTTGACAGTCTGTTAGACATTGTATGCAGAAGTGAGAGTAATTTTGAACTGGAAGTCAGTTCTATGCACTCATGTACATTTTCCTAAATTTCCTTAGCATTGTCAAGGGACACACTACATACTTATTTAGTTAATCTTTTTGGCATAATTCCATATTAGTTAACATGATCTATCTACTTCTTTAACAAATATGACAACCACGTGTATCATGTAAGACCAGGAAAAACAGTATTGGGCAATGCACACTACTGGGTATGATCAAAAGGAACCCATGAAGTTATGATAGGACACTGACTATCATTAAAATCCAAGCAGCTAATCCTGGCATTCATATTAATTTGCAGACAAGTAGAACTAATATAAAATCATAAATTGGTTTGGGTTGGAAGGGATCTTAAACATCATCTAGTTCCAACCCCCCCTGCTACAGGCAGGGACACTTCCCACTAGACCAGGCTGCTCAAAGCCCCATCCAACCTGGTCTTGAACACAGCCAGGAATGGAGCATCCACAACTTCCCTGGGCAGCCTGTGCCAGTGTCTCACTGTACTCACAGTGAAGAACTTCTTCCTAATTTCTAATCTAAATCTACCCTCTTTCAGATTAATGCCATTAATCCTCATTCTGTCACTATAAGCCCTTGTATAAAGTCCCTTCCCAGATTTCTTGTAGGCCCCCTTCAGATACTGGAAGGCTGCAGTGATATCTTTCCAGAGCCTTCTCTTCTCTAAGCTGAACAACCCCAACTCTCTATCCTGTCCTTGTAGGAGAGGTGTTCCAGCCCTTGAAACATCTTTATGGCCTCCTCTGGCCCCTCTCCAAAAGGTCCATGTCCTTCTTATGTTGGGGGGATCCAGAACTGGATGCAGGAGTACAGGGTCATGATCACCTCCCCTGACCTGCTTGCCACACTTCTTTTTGATACAGCCCAGGATGCAATTTACCTTCTGGTTATTCACATCAGATAGAAAAGGTTCCCATCTTTGAAGCTGACAGAGATAGTGATGGTCTCAAGAAATGCAATTTTAATTACAGCGTTTCTCAGATTACAGCTTGCATCTGTTTTTCCTGTATTCCCCTGAATTAATTCTGTGATAATAATTAACTTTCTGTAAAAGATGCATATTCCAGTGCCAAGGAGAATCACATCTACTGGTGTACTGATGTGACAGAAAGACACTTATAATGCATTTCATTCTGTTTTCTTGCTCTAGTTGTTGTTTTCTACTGTAAATTTAAGCAGATATGCCAGTTACAGAGAGTAGAAGTGATGAAGACCCCTTTCAATCCCTTTCTGTGCAGGCCTGAACGAATGCAGGGCACTAAGCACCTGTTCCAAACTAGAGAGACACAAGGACTGTTATAAAATTACAACCTAACGCTTCCTTCTGGCCTCAGGGTTTGGTCTGGCACATGCAAATTCTCATCTCTGTTACACATGGCTAGGAAAAGCACACTGAAAATCTTGTTATGGCGCTATCACCATTTGCAGTTATGGCTTAGTGGAAAACTGCTGGATGTTATGCATGAAGGTTAAGCATGCAGTGAGAAACAGAAGTGTGTTTTCAATGCTGTTGCTCCAAAGAACACTGAAGGTTAAATACAAGTTGAGCACCAGACTTGAGATATGAAATGCATTACCAGATTTATTACTATCATAATAAAAGCAAGGAACATTCCAGCTATAATGGATAAGAAACACTTCAAACAGTTGAGAATATTTTTTGAGGTATAAACACTAACTTAATTTGCTCATAGCTTTTGTGTGAAACACCTGCATGCATATAGAGAGGCCTGCAACCAAAAAAAAAGAGAAGTCCTTTCTCTGCTTCCTGGTGTCAGAAAAATTTTTAGGCGTGAAATTTAAAAGCATTGCAACTATTCTCTCTCAACAGCTGCTGAGTCACATAAAATATGAACCACCACAAACCACCACGTTGCCAGCATTTTCGGCACATTCTGTTACAGCAGGAACAGAAGGCTGCTTTGGCAAGAGAAATTTCAACTGTTTGAAAAGGTTTGCACGTTTGAGTTTCTTTTGAGTAAAAGCTATCAACATATTATGTTTCCAACTAGCCAAATAACCTCATACAAAAACATTAACTGATGTCATCGACCTGGACTTGTGCAAAGTGTTTGACACTGTCCCACAAAACATCCTTGTCTCTAAATTGGACAGACACCACCCTTGGTGGATATGGAATTGTCTGGGTAAGTTTAGACTCAAAGTGTTGCAGTTAGTGTCTCGATGTCCAAGAGGAGACCAGTGGCTAGTGATGTTCCTCAGGGGCTGGTATTGGGACTGGTGCTGCTTAGCACCTTTGTTGGTGATGTGAACAGTGGGATCGAGTGCACCACAGCGAGTTTGCGGACAACACCAAGCTGTGTGGTGCAGTCAACACACTGGAGGGAAAGGATGCTATCCAGAGGGACCGTGAGAGGCAGGCCCCATGTGAACTTCATGAAGTTCAACAAGGCCATGTGTTGCTGTTTATACCGGGAGCGGAGAGATGCAGCAACACACATATTCAGCAAGAGAAGGCAAAAGAAGCCTCTGAAGCCGGCACTGGCCATGTGCAAGGTCCTGCACATTGGTCTGGACAATCCCAAGCACAAATACAGGCTGGGCAGAGTACGGATTGAGAGCAGTCCTGAGGAGAAGGGCTTGGGGATACTGGTGGATGAAAAGCTGGACATTCCCTGGCAATGTGCACTCGCATCTCAGAAGCCAATCACATTATGGGCTGCATCCAAAGCATCACAGCCAGCAGGTCAAAGGAGGGGATTCTTCCCCTTTACTCTGCTCTTATGAGACCCCACTGACAATGAGGTGTTCAGCTCTGGAGTCCTCAGTACAGGAAAGAGAGGGACCTGTTGGAACGGGGACAGAGGAGGCCAAAAAAATTATATCTGAGTGCTGGAACCCCTCTGCTGTGTGACCAGGATTGGGGTTGTTCAGCCTGGGAAAGAAAAGGCTCCAGGGAGACCTTCTTGCAGCCTTTCACTCCGTAAAGGGGGCCTGTCAGAAAGCCGTAGAGGGACTTTTTACACGGGCTTGTAGTGATAGTATGAAAGATGGTAGATTTAGATTAGATGTAAGGAAGAAATTCACTGTGAAGGTGGTGAAGCAATGGCACAGGTTGCCCAGAGAGAATGCAGATACCCCTTCCCTGGAAGTGTTTATGGACAGGTTACATGGGGCATTGAGCAACCTGGTCTAGTGTGAAATGTCCCTGTCTGTAGCAGGGGGGGTTGGAACTAGATGATGTTTAAGGTCCCTTCCAACCCAAAGCATTCCCTGATCATGTGATTAAAAGAAAAGTATGAGTTCTTGGTTTTATTTAATGAGCATTCCTGATAAGATTCAGCATATTAAATTTCATGGCAAGACTATGTTAATTTATTCTTTCTTGCATGCTCAACAAAGTTCTAAACTTCCATTTTTACATTATGGTTTTTAATAGTTTAAAGGAAATAAAACAAGTTTTATATGATATGGAACAAAAAAGGGCCCAAGATCCCTTTGTTAATACAATGGGCTGCCTTGAAAAGTATAGAAAACAACACAGACATTTACAGAGGCCTTCTAGACCTATAAACTGCCCACAGAGCATGGAAAGCTTTTCTTTGAAGAATGCCCAAATGAGTTATAAAAGAATACTTTACTTTTATGTTCTCATGGCCCATTAAATCTTTTTTAATGCAGTATTATTTTGAATCAATATGTTTTGAATGTACCAAACTACAGTAAGCTGCACAGAGCTTATTATTCAAATATGTCTATTTTCATCATTCATTCACTAAATAGTATTAGCCTCAGTCTTAAATATGTGGACTAGTATTCTGTGATTTATTCAGGCAAATGGATCTTTTAGGTTTTGGATGCAGTGTTAGTCGCAATTTACCCATATAGGCATACCTATTAGACTTTTGTCCTTTAATATGGTGCTTTTGAATCTTTCCTCCTTGCTGCTCTAGTTTTTTATTGCAGATTCTGAAAATGACTGTATTGTTTTAATTCACTATGTAGCACTTACTGTTCTATTACGCAGTGAGACACTACAAATGCAAACTTTGTTTCAGGACTAAACATTGCAGAAGACCATGCAGAGAAAATAATTTCAATACAGATCTACTTCCTGAGAAGACTATTGGACTTCTAAACCTGTTACTGTTGGAAGATAATGATAAACTGTTCTTGGCTTCCAGATCCTGCAGCAGTGAGAAATCAGCATCATCTATTTCCCACCTATTTTTGAAGTCCAAATCAGCAGTAAATGCTTCTTTCTACAAACATGTTATTTTGCCACTATGGAAGGTTGCTACTCTGACTGGATTCAGAATTAAATATGAGCTGTAATAACCAAAATTTTCTTACTCATTTATAGGCAAGATACCCGCTATCATCAAGCTTCTTATAGCAGTGACTAGAAGGTGTTATAGTAGCGGCTAAAATATTATGATGTGAGACTGGCAAGGGAGCTTAGAGCCTAAAAAGATTTACTTAAGTAAGCACAGAAGAAATAAGTATTATCACTTCTTACATGTGCTGAACTGAAGGAGTTTTAGTCAGAACCTGGCTCAGAATGATACTTCATGCTGTAAGCTAAGATCTGTGCCGGAACTGGGATGTGCAAACAGCAGTCGCATGGTCTCCTTTTGACATTTAAACCTCAAGGATAACCTCTGTTTTATCCTGTAGTGTGCTAAAGTCTCCTGTTGAGTACTATGGCAGCCAGTGTGGTTTCACATCAGAGCAAGGGAGAGCAACAGGATTTTTACAGCTGTACAAAAACGTACACACATTTTCCTTTGTACTGTAGAAACACAGTACAGCAAGACTTCTCACAGTGTGACACTTCAGTTAGAGCCGAGGTGATCTGGAAAGGAACCATGAGCATAATTTTTGGCTTCATCTTTGTTGTCAGTTGACCACAGCCAGAAACTAAGGACCCATAAGCCACTTGCTCACTGCCTACACCCCACCCCTCCCCTGCTTCCCCCCTAGCAGGATGGGGAAGAGAATTGTAAGAGGAAAATTGGAAAGAAAGTTGTGGGTAAAGATAAAGATTGTTTAGAAAGAAAAAAAAAACCAAGTGATGCGAAAGCATCACTCACTACCTCCCACAGGCAGACAAATATCTAGCCAGCCTCAAAGCAATGCCTACTTTAAATAGATTACCCCACAGTTTTATTGCTCTACTGCTGAAAGTTGGAGATCAAACTACCACTAACAAGCTTTGACACCTTTCCTGTTTTTTAGAAAAATATATATATATTAATTATTTTCCTCTGCCTCTATAATTCTTTTCAAAATGGACATGTATTAAGAAAATAAAATCTGACTTTATAGATTTCTTAGTCAGCTTGACAGGTCATGAGATTTGAACTACTTAGATAATGTCAGCATCTGACCTTGATGTTTACTCAGCCTGAACTGACCTTGAACTTTTTTATTCATCACTAACAAATAAAAAGTTCTAATGAGTTTACTATTGATTTTTAAAGTTTTTCTTTTTGGAATTTGTTTTCATACACACACATGAGAGAACATTTTCCAGTGTAATAATTCAGGGTGCACAGGAGGGATCAGTTTCTGTTCTAAGAAGTATTGCCATGCAAAATACTTTATTCCAGGTTGTTTTTCTAAGTACAGAAAACATTGTAGCTGAGAGACTTTCACAAGTAGCCCTAGATGACAAAATCCCTGTTAGCTTAGCCACTGACACAGAAGACCTGCTCTGAGCATATGTAGAAAGATCAGAAGAAAATAAAAAACCTTTCTTGAGGATGAAAAATATGATCTGATGTTTAGTGTTCCAGATTACTGGCAACTACCTTAACCTGAGAGCTTAAACAACTTTTTCATTGTTCATTTTCTAAAAGGCAATAAAACCCCCTCACTTTCACTAAAATCAGATATAGCTGAATGTCTTGACAGATGTCTACCTCAGGCATGTAGGTTTTTATGTTCCTATGCAAATGCTGTTAATTCATTTCCTAAAGCAGTTAGGCACATCAGAATTTTCTTGGCATAACACTCATAAATGTGACAAATTCTTCAGATGGTAGATAGTCATTGGCTTTAAGTCCTAATAACTGGCAGCTGTCTGTATGCAGTGTTTTTTAGGAAACAAGATTATTACTTTGTACTTATTGTCCAAAAACTAAGGCACTAAAAACAATTATTTTCATAGCTTTACCTTGCAGCTTTCTGTAGGTCTTGATTTTGTCTTTCAAAATTATGAGGCAAGGGTCTGTTGCCAGGAAGCAAAAGTGGCTGCTCAGGAAAGCAATTTGAGCTGGAAGCCAAGAGTGACAGCAGGATAGACCAGGACAGTGCCCTGCCAGGTGAGGGGTAGAATCCCAGTGTACCTAGCAAGAAGGGCAGAGCAGATCTGGACATGGTACCCCAGCACAGCCAACAGTTCAGTGCTCAGAGGACAAGTCTGCAGTGATAAAGCAGATACCCCAGCACAGCCAACAGTTCAGTGCTCAGAGGACAAGTCTGCAGTGATAAAGCAGATATGAGATCAGATGTAAGGTACAAGGCAGAGCACAGATACTCCTGCAACAGGTCAGGTAAGGATGAAGGGCAAAGGCCTGAATTAAATACAGCTCCCAGACAGAAGGGCAATAGGGAAAAGATGTAGACAAAACTTCTCATAGTCTTTTGACTGAAACATCTTCCAAAATCTCACAGGTGCACCGTATCAGCTTTTAGCACAGGCTGAGGGCCTGGAGAAGGGGTAAGAAATTGCAGGCTCTACTGGTGCAGGTAGAGTCTAACAGTTCTGTAGGTATGGTGAGCCTAAGAAAGCACAAAATTGGTGAAGGCTCCTCATCTGTTTAGGCAAAATTAAGATTCACTACACTGCTAGAGTAGATTTGGGTGGAAGAAGATGAATGAGTGAAAGTTTGAGAGGAGATACTATCACTTGCAGCAGCTAACAGTAAGTATTTCTACTTTTTTTCCACTCTTCAGCTATTCTGATGTATTGCTTGCTCTGGGCTGTTTGCTTTCAACCTAGGTTCAAATATGTAAGTCTGAACAAA
This sequence comes from Actenoides hombroni, assembly GCA_024336885.1. Taxonomy (NCBI): domain Eukaryota; kingdom Metazoa; phylum Chordata; class Aves; order Coraciiformes; family Alcedinidae; genus Actenoides; species Actenoides hombroni. Next base: position 142,732 of record WUAM01000399.1, read on the forward strand.
TCAAGATTTTGTGCATTAAAGATGAGCAGCACCTGGTTACATTGCATCCTTTAGCAAAGCCATTTCTACCCTGAGATACTTTCAGTAGTAAATATAAGGGATTTGTGAAGGAACAATGAGGAAAAAATAAATGTTTCTTCATGAAGGTGTTATTCAGATAAGGCTCCATGAGAAATATCTGGTCCTTGATTGCTTAAATCTAAGTTGTAGCTCTGAAAGTGATGTTAGTAGATTTGAGGATTGATTGTTTGCTTTTATGTTTATGAGGTACTACTTTCTAAACTGCATTTGTTTTAATACTCCTTTTTTACTATCCTTTTAAATTGTTCTCATCCACTGAAAAAAGAGTAGCTTTACTGCCTCTCCAAATGCACAGAAAGTTTAAAGCTGTTGCCTGGACCACAGGTGGCAGTACATGTTTAACTATGAATAGATCTAAGCAGCTTGTGTCAGTATGGGAAGAAAGTTGACCCTTACTTGCTTTCCTTCAACTAGTCGAGATCAAATGTTTTATTTCTTAGACTAACTTGAGTTTAAAAGATTGCAGTATGTGTAGTAAAGTAGTATCAGAGAATATGAGACATGTTTATGTCCTAAAGTAGCTGTGATTACAATAAGTAACACTGTAACATCATAGAATCATTTTGTTTTGAAAAGACCTGCCAAGGAAGAAAAGGAAAAGGCTCTGTTTGTTTTCTAGTAAAGAAACAAAACAAAGGCGACAAAAAAAAACCCAAGCAAACATGTGATTGGCATGATGAGTCCTAAAAAATCTACTATACTGCTATATCTAGAAATGGAGGCAATACTTTTAAACTTCTATTATTATTACTTGACCTTTTTGTGTGTGCTTCAGAATCTATAATCCCTTAATTTTATGAGGGATAAATAATTGTTTGAAAAGACTTCTCCTGAGGTTCTATGATTCAAAGGGTCATTTGAGACATTAGATATTTTTACTGGAATGTGAGCTTCCTGTGTAATGCTTAGGGGTTGAATGCATTAGCTGGGTATATAAACCAGAAAATCATCCATAGTAGACTCCTGTTATCTCTCTTTTTTTAGCTCTCTGTAGCTGTTTCTCAAACCCTGTGTACAATTTTGCTATCAGTCACTTAGCGGAAACTGATAAGTCATTCAGAAAAGAGGTTAGTCTGGTAGGCAGACTCTGTTTAGCTTTTCAGTGAGTTTTAGTCCCCCTACTGATGCACCAATCTAAAAATGTGACCCAATAGATGCAAATTTTGATTCTAAATTCTACCATCACCTTAGCCATGTCTAAAAATGACAGTACTTTAGCACCAGGAGTTCCACAACTGCCAACTTGTGTGGATGTTTCTTGTTTGTTTGTTTTGTTTTAAAAGCCTGAAGTCCACCTTTCTTATTTAGATACATCTGGGGTAGTGCTCTTGTATGCCTTCAGATTATAAATCCTGTTTCTATACATATTTATGGGTAAGAGCTTCCTGCTTCCCACCCCCCAACCCCCACTTTTTTTCTTATTTTAAACTCTCCCAAAAATTTATCACAGCCATTAGTGCATTTGGGGCTTCTAAAAGAGATATGGTTCTCAGCTGTTCAAGGACAGGACAGGTAAAAACTGCCTCATGTGCCACTATATTGAATGGTTCACCACTGTTCCTTTCATTGTAAAGCACCTGAGCACTTGATATATAAAAGCTATCTTACTGAAGCAAATTCTTGATTTAACCTTATTCAAAACATTGTTTGGCTCAATAGGTGTTCATGTTAGCCTCAAGATGTGACAATGGTCACCTCAGTGCCCAACTGGAGTTGTGGGTTTTGGTGGGTATTTTTGTTTGTGGTGTTTTGGTGGTTGGGGTGGCTTTATTTTTCTTATTTCTGAAGCAATCCTAGAGGTAGAACACAGCACTCTTTTCAGTATCTTGTACAAGGAAAAAAGTGAAGCTAAATGCTACACTGGTATGTCATAACAGAATTTGTTGAGATTTTTTTAATGTATTCTTCAAATAGTGTAGATCTGCAAAACAGTAAGGGTTTTTTTGACACTGGGAAGAGTTTCAAAATATTTGAACTGACCAGTTCTACAGTTTCATCTGCAAATAGCTGTGTTCAAGTTTAAGTGCTTTTGACCACTGTTTGCTATCGTCCTAATTTTCTCAACAGAATATAACTTCTGTCAAGGGACTTTATGGAACTCCTCCATATACATAATCAAGGTTCTGCCCTAAAGCCACTCCTGCAACATAAGACCAAATCTTATGAACAATATCCACCTGTGAAATTTTTTTATTATTATTATTTCCGTGTTTTCCTATGAACTGAGGAAACACTCGACATCTCCACAAATCGCAGAACTTTCACACATTTTATTCATTTAACTTTCCATGAATTTTTCAAAATCTGTCATGAAGCTGACGTTAAAAAAAAAATTGGAAGTTCAGTCTATTAATAGAAAACATGCAATAGCATTTCCATGGTAAAGCATTTGATATTACATTTTGGTTGGCAAAAAAACCGGAATAGTCTGGCAGTTCAAAAATATATCTTTAGAGATTGACATAATGCTAGTGAGTGTAGTTCACAGAACTGGGATTTTAGAACTTCATTAATGGTATGCCCTGCTTCAGGCACTCTGGGGATGCAATCAGAACAGTGCTGAGCATTCTGAGGGCTTAGATATTTGTATATATCTAAGGAACACGCTTCAGGCGGCTCACATTTAGATTTTTTCATATTGTCACTTCATCAAAGCTGAAGAAGCAAGAGTTTTGTATGAACTTGAATTTAAGGCCTGTAGTTGTGGTTGGTTTTGTTACTACATTTCAGTAGACCCTTGTGATTATATGAAGACTGAGAAGGCACTACAACCAAATAGACCTGTAATCTACTTATACATTAAAAAAAAAAATAAATCAGTATTACTTTATTAAAAAAAAAATTATATATATACATATATATCATAGAATGGTTTGGGTTGGAAGGGACCTTAAACATCATCTAGTTCTGACCCTGTTGACATAGGCAGGGACACCTCCCAGTAAACCAGGTTGCTTAAAGCCCCATCCAACCTGGTCTTGAACACATCCAGGGATGGAGCATCCACAACTTCCCCGGGTAACCTGTTCCTTCTTCCTAATTTCTAATCTAAATCTACCTTCTTCCAGTCTGATGCCATTACCCCTCATCCTATCACTACAACCTGTTGTAGAAAGCCCCTCCCCAGCATTCTTGTAGGCCCCCTTCAGATATTGGAAGGCTGTAAGAAGGTCTCCCCAGACCTTATCTTCTCCAGGCTGAACAGACCCAACTCTCTCAGCCTGTCCTTGCAGCAGAGGGATTCCAGCCTGTATTTACTTGACATCCATTAACAACTATAAAGAAGATATTTTAAACAAGTAGTAGTACATCTTGCAGAAAGGTCTGATATGAAAGTTCATAATAAGGGCCCAGTAAAAGAAAGTTTTGTAACTGAACAGTAACTGCTAATACAAGACAGTATTTAATTACTTTTTGGAGTTAATTCTGTCTCAATATTGACAAGGTTTAAACTTAAGATTGGTTTAGGTTTACTTCTACATTTTGAAACATTTGGGTGTCTGCTTCATAGTATTACTGTGCTGTATTACATGACTGTTATTTCAGACTCCTAATTCTGAATTATCTTTCTTTGGAAAAGGAAAACAAATTTTTCCTTTAATTCATTTTACAACTAAAATATTACATAAGTGTAACATAATGCAATGGTACTCCACAAAATCCTCAGCTCATAGGTGTCTGCTTGTGTGCTAGAAATATTCCTTTAGTCACTTACAGATCCACTTACATAGACATGTAAAACTGTCATAATCCTGCAGGCCATGCAGGAAACTGTTCACTCCTCTGCTTTATTAACCTGAGAGGACTCTCAGCAATGTGTAAAGGTGCTTTGAACACCACTAATTATATTCCTGTGGGATTCAGCTTAGCACAAAAAATTGCCATCTAATCAATATGTTTGATGATGTGTGTTGCAGTCAAAGGAGCTGATTTGAGGGATTGCATAGATGGTGCTTTTTTGGTTGGTGTCAGTCCGCCTACCTAATGTCTAATGAATGGCCAGTTGCAGCAGGGAGGCATTAACAGTAGCAGGAGCTAAAGTAAACAGCAAAAGGTTCTGAATTGATGTTTTAGATGAAGCATACTGCTGAAATGTTTAAAAAAGGAAATTGCAATTGGTCCTATTAATACTGAAATGGTAACATGCACACTTTATTCTAGGAAGAATTTCTTAATGAAGCCCCTTTGATTTAGTTAAGTGCCTACATGTATGGTTTAAGGGTCTAAAACATTAAAAGACATTCTTTTTTTTCCTCTCCCTTCAGAGAGATACTGTGGATACTGCATAGCAGCTCTGATGTTTCACTGATTAAGGGAAAAAAAGTTAGGCCAATTCATACATATTGACACAGGGCAAAATTTGTGTCAAGCAAAGCCACTAAATAAATGTCCTATTTTGTAAGCACAAGCTTGCAGCCAAACAATTGTAGTTATTGAACAAGGAATATGATGTACTGTATTGTTGGTTTGTGTTGGGTTTTTTAACCACTTGCAAAGACGTTATTGGTGACTGAGTCCAAACACCTTTTACACTTGTAGAAGCAAAGAAATACAAACACAGAACCAATGTCAGACAAAATACTTTAAGGGCCAATGAATCGGAACTCTTTTCTTGCATGTTTTATACTACACTTCATTATTCAATAACAACAACGGAAAAAAATCAGCGTGAGGGGCAAATGGAAGACTAAGGAAGTGTATCACATTCTTCTGCTTGAAGTTAATATACCTTGTTAATTTGGGGGGGCCTGCTCATTCTTCTGTTCATAGAAGACACAGTTTCTCTGTGGTATCCTATTTTATTTAAAATGTAGTATATTTTAAGCTGCTGTTTCTTCTGCTCAGCCTTATTATGTTTCACCCTGTACTCCAGTAGGGTGGGAGGCAGTAATTTATTATGCAGAAATGTGATACACTGTCATGCAAAGTAACATGTCATACCAGTGAGATTGTCTTCACTAAAGGTGCTTCAAGGGTAACTTTTCTGAGGATGAAGGGAGGAAAAGGGTATTCTAATAAGCTAGTAAAACAGATGCTGTAATTTAACATGTATTTTAGTATAGTAACAGCTTGCAGAAGGAGTGATATTTTCTACAATGAGCTAATTTTATCACTGAATAGGATATAATTGTACTTTCCTACTGATAAGGTTCGGATGTGGTACACGACCCTTCCCACTGTACCCTATTACCTGTTTCATGTTTGATTCTCAGCTTCAGATCATGGGGAATTTTATGGCATTTAGAGTATTACTACTTTTGAAAATGCTACTTCAGGCAACTGCTCTCCCTTTTACCTCTTTTTTCCTGGGCTGGAAGTTGATACTGGATAACTAGAGAATGAAGGAGAAAATATCACAGCCCTCCACTGTGTTGCTGACACAACAAAATTACTGCTGGTTGCAGAACAGTAGCAGAGAACTGGAAATGATGGTACTGTTCTCTAATTGCAGGCTGATGAAGCTGTTTAAATTCAAATTACAAAAAGTCTGTGTGAATAAGTTTTCATCAATTTTACTATCAAATGTCCTGAAAACAGCAGGACTCAGTATTGAGAAAGCCAGTAATCTCCAGACTCAGTGGACAGTGCAACAGTGAGGTGTGGATTACCCTACTGAAGACACACGAGCGATGAAGAACAAAAAATGTGATCAGTTAGCTGCATGCTAAGGTCATGTAGCACAGAAATACTGCTGTTTGCTGGTGAATCATTAACCTGCTGAACAAGAGGGAGGGTTTTCAACATATTTATGAAACGTAAATTTAAATGAGAGAGAAAATAAGTTTTGTTTCTATTTTAAATCTTCATGCATCAGCTACTGCCTCTGAACAGGAAGTAAGAGAGATGTGTGGTTTCTGAAATTGATACCTCATTTTCAGGGAAGCACAAATTCTGCTCCTGATAAACATCAGCGTTGTGGGAGCCACTTAACAGTGAAAACTTTGCAGCACAATTTGTGGGTTTTCACTGCCTTTTAATGATAATCAATGTCAATCGCCAGCTCATTATGAACCTTTTTCATGGATCATCAGAAACACAGTACCTGAGGGGATGGCCTTTCTTATTTCACTGAAAATCTGTTGTACCTGCTATTTACTTTAAAGTACAAAATGCAGTCTAGAAACTAGCAGATTGAAACAATGACTACATTACACTCTATAATTATTTTTTGCTGGAATATCTTACTTTCTCTATGGTCATAAAACTCCCTAATGATCCTTAGCGAAGAACAATTTAGCAATGAGAATTGCATGTGACAGAACACACATTTAGATCTATGTTTCTTTGCTTTACATCACAAGCCTCAAATTGAAGAACATTGCCCCATCTCTCAAAATCACGCCACCCTTAAAAATTACAGCATGATAATTGGGCATTTTTATAGAAAAGGTTAGAACCCCTCTGCTGTGAGGAGAGGCTGAGAGAGTTGGGGTTGTTCAGCCTGGAGAAGAGAAGGCTCCAGGGAGACCTTATGGCCTTTCAGTACTTCAAGGGGGGCTGTAGAAAGCCAGGGACAGACTTTTTAGCAGAGCTTGTTGTGACAGAACAAGGGGTGTTGATTTTAAACTAAAAGAAAGGAGATTTAGACTAGAGTGAAGGAAGAAGTGTTTTACACCGAGGGTGGTAAGACCCTGGCCCAGGTTGCCCAGAGAGGTGGTAGAAGCCCCATAATTGGAACCATTCCAGGTGAGGTTGGCCAGGGCTCTGAGCAACCTGCTCTAGCTGCAGATGTCCCTGCTTCCTGCAGGGGGGTTCTATGATCTTTACTGAGCCTTTAATTTTATAATTATTGTGATCAGCCTTCTGCTTAATAACCTTTACTCAGGTTAGTGTGTGTTTGTGTTTTGTTTGTGTTTTGTTTGTTTGATTGAGTTTTGGTGGTTGTTTTTTTTTTTTATCTAGGCAAAAACTGAGGTAAATTCTTTGGACTATGCCTCTGAGCAGCTAAGAAGATACCGATTAAGTCAGAAAAAGAAACAAAGTTTCCTATATAAACAGCCTAAGTGGCTGATCCCACCTTGTAAATAAAAGCAGTTCTATGATTTACTCCAGCTTACAGGGTGTAAAACAATTCACTGTGGAGTTGTCCAGCAATGAAGTGTTCAGTCATGACTACAAAATACCTGCCCTAGACTTAAGTATTTTGGGGAGATTTAGATGTCGATAGTTTAAGATTGTTCTGCTAGCTCATTGATATATGAAGGACTCAAGTGGGAAATTCCCGGGCTGGGATATCTAACATTGCTTGGGGATTTTTTTTTTATCTTTTTATTTATTTAATTTTTATTTTTTTTTTATTATATTCTGGTGCAAGAACAAATCTGTGTCTTGGAAGATTTTGTAGTTACTTATATATCACAGCAGAAGTCCGGAATTTAGAAAGCCTGGTTTCTGAGAAATAAAATATTCTTATTATATGACAGGTCTGTGAAACAAGCAGGTTGACTTGCATTATTGCAACAGCATGCTTTAGTTCAACATGAATGTGATAACATAGGCCACTCACTCAAATAGATCAATGGGTAGAGCTGTTGTCTTCTGACTGTTGCCCTCATTTTGGAAGAAATCCCCCCCCTTGTTGCCAAGATTCCAAAGCAGAAAAGAGCTGTTCTGATAACTGGAGTAGAATATGAAGTAAAAAAAGAAAAAAATTTAGTTTAGTATATTTTCCTGATTTCCTCTCCCTGCCTTCCCTCCACTCTCCCCATATTTCCTCCATCTCTTGAGAATTAGCACAGGATCCTCTGCTGAGCCAGAGGTCTATGGTTCTTTTTTAAGAAACAAATTCATGCATATCACTTGAAAAGCATTACTGGTGGGGTATTTTGGAGTTTGTTTTGGGTTTAGGTTTTCTTTGAATTCTTTTCTTATTGGAGGAATGCTGTTGGATTTTATTTTTTGGGGGTTGAGGGGGGCCTGTTTGGTTTTTTTTTTTCCTTTAAGGAATAGTCTTAAAACTTGGTGGAACTAAAAACATATGGTTGTACCATGTGTGGAGTAGAGATGAGTACAGGAGGAAAACGTTGCTGAAAGCTCAGAAGTTTTGGTAGAAGTTAAATGACAAGACTCCATGCAATTTCTTTATAAATTTTTGGTCTGTATCATGAGTGGCAATTCCACCTGTGTATTTTAAACCACCAGGTTTTGCAGGGTTATGTCCTCTAATTCCCTGTGGATTAATAACAGAGTTTATATGTCATCATAAACCAGAATTAAAGAAATAACAAAAAGCGGTTTAAAATCCAGAAGGCAGATGTAAGGGTAACATAAAATAAGTAGCACCTTTTAGTTTTGATTTTATAAAACTAAATCATATTCCATGTGATAGCAGTTACTTTTCAAAGCCTATTGCTCAAACCACCAGATAAAGTGAAAATCTATAAAACCTCCATAGACGTGCTCTTTTTTTTTTAAATGGTACTTTTCAAGGGGACTCTCCTAATGCTTCAAACCCCATAATGATTTTTTTCACACACCTCAGCAAATTAGTCTGTTCTTTTGATAAGTAATCAATGGTTCTTCTGTCTACTGTACAAACAGGAAAAAAAATCTAGTTTGATTATTGTGAAGATGTTGCTTTGTGTTCTTTATTTATTTTCATTCTAGACTTTAAAAAAAAAACCATGACAGCAGGATTCCCTTAAGCTTATGAATTCATGGAATTTTTTTCATATCATCTTCTGTTAAAATATCTAGTAAATTGTCAGTACTCTTTGGGCTATTTAATGTTGTTCTTTCTGCAGCAGCTTTACAGATATGTAAAACTTTAGCTTCTTTATTAGAATATGCTGTTAGATAGATCAACTGACCTGGTTGTGTCAAATGAAATATCTTTGATCACACCCATCTATGAATTAGGAATATCTTGAACACTGAATAGAGATCTCTGTGAACTCGCTGAACGTTTTCTGCAGTGGTATATGTAAATTATTGGCATTGTTCATACATTGTATTCCAAGTTGAGCATGCTGTTAGAAAATTAAAGTTTTAGAGACAACAGAAGAAAAAGTGAAGTTAATAAAGTAAAAAGTCGCATGTGGTATGCTGATCTTCATGCAGGCCATATAATTACATGAACTTCCTTTAAATAAACAAATAGATAAATTTTACATTTTTTTTTTCATTCTCCTCTGCCTTTTACCATCCACCCTTTTAATCTCATTAGACTTTGATGTGCTTCTTCAACATATTCTGTTTTGGTTTTTTTTTTCCCATGGTGCCTGCAGTGATGGCCTCTGCCTTTGGGCAGAACTGCAAAGCAAAGCTGGGTGGGCCTCTGATTTTATGGAACTGAATAAGATGCTACAACCTGAAGAATATTTGCTTTTTCAGATGTCATGTACCTCCTGAGCTATATCTACCCTGTTTCCATTTCAGTTACTGGTTCTATGGTACTCATGAGTTAACCAAAATAAATGGAGAAAGAGACCAATGTAATCAGGAAACAAGTAAATAGTGTGAATTCTACAATATGTTAATGTAGCTTTTTTTGTTCTTTATTTTCAATTGTACCATTAATGAAGCCTAATATTCCCACCTGGCAACTACTTGATATAAATAGAAAGAATTTTAATTACTCCAAGAAAGATAATTGAGTAGAGCTACTTTTTCTTTAATTGCATGTTCATTCATTTAGAATCTAATACAAATGATTATTTTTTTTAATTACTAAATCTTTAACAGGTTTTAGAGGAAGACAACCAGAAAACTAGAAAACAATATTTGTTTTACAGGTATATAACCTACATGCTCCTTGTGATCAATCCTTTATCTGCATTTTGAAGTTTTTACTACATTTCTGTTAGTTAAAATGCATTTACTGGCTCACCATAATTAATTTCTACTTCTTTAGAGGCAACTTGAACTGGAATTTTGGCTTCAATGGAATAAATTGCAAAACTTTAGAACAGTACTTGAAGGGTTGTGATTAGTGGTGGAAAGTCCAGCTGGTGACCTCTAAGTAGTGGTGTTCCCTAGGGATCAGTTCTGGGTCCAGTCTTATTCAATATCTTCATCAGTGACCTGGATGAAGGGATAGAGTGTGCCCTCCATAAGTTTGCTGATGATACTAAACTGGGAGGAGTGGCTGATACACTGGAAGGCTGTGCTGCCTTACAGCAAGATCTGGACAGACTGGAAAGCTGGGCAAAGGCAAACTTAATGTCGTTCAACAAGGATAAGTGTAGAGCCCTACACCTGGGGAGGAACGCCACCATGTATGAGAACAGGTTAGGGGTAGACCCACGGGAAAGCAGCTCCATGGAGAGGGACCTTGGTGTCTTGGTGGACAAGAAGTTATCCATGGAACAGCAATGTGCCCTTGTGGCCAGGAGGGCCAACGGTATCCTGGGGTGCATAAAGAAGAGTGTAGCCAGTAGGTGGAGGAAGGTTCTCCTCCACCTCTACTTTGCCCTAGTGTGACCACATCTGGAGTATTGTGTTCAGTTCTGGTCTTCCCAGTTCAAGAGGAACATAGAAATACTAGATAGAGTCCAACGGAGAGCTACAAAGATGATGCAGGGACTGGAACTTTTCTCTTATGAGGAAAGGCTGAGAGCCCTGGGGCTGTTTAGCCTGGAAAAGAGAAGCCTGAGAGGGGATCTTATGAATGTTTACAAATATCTGAAGGGTGGGTGTCAAGTAGGAGGAGTCAGTCTCTTTTCAGCTGTGCCATGTGATAGGATGAGAGGTAATGGTAGCAAGGTGAAACACAAGAAGTTCTACCTCAACATGAGGAAAAACTTCACTGTGAGAATGACAGAGTACTGGAACTGCCCAGAGAGGTTGTGGAGTCTCCTTCTCTGGAGACTTTCAAGGCCTGCCTGAATCTGTTCCTGTGTGGCATGCCCTAGGTGTTCCTCCATTGTCAGGGGGGGTTGGACTTGATGTCTGGAGGTCCCTTTCAACACCTACCATTCTATGATTCTTCCCGTTCTGGTACTTCCATATGCTACAATATTGCAATTAGAGAGCAGAATTGTTCCTCCTACTTACAAACTGGAAAACATGCTAAGAAAACAGGCTAAAAATAAATTAAAAGACATACGCCCAAACTCCTTTTTGATAAACTTGAAAATGGACCTATACTCTTCAAAATATATGTAAACACATAAAGAACTCCCACTCATTTCCCCCATCTCCTTTCCATTAAATCTTCAACATGCATAAAGTGCCAAATGCTGCAAAAGCAAATGAGTTTTTACCTCCATAGCAATGACTGCAGAAGGCTTGCAATGGTTTGTATCTGCTCTAGTATCCAATACTATCTGGTGTCCAGTTGGAGAACTGCAATACATGTATGTTTGTGTATATATGTGTGTATACACATCATTTATATGCACATATGTATTTGTACATGTCACCGTTATGCACATTTTTAACGCATTGCCATCTGGTGTCTCCTGCTAAAATTATATCATAGTGAGTGAGATTTAAAGTCGTCTCAAGTGGTAGGATCCTGAGATGTTCAGAACACTTGTTTAACTACAAATTATAAAAAAAAAATTTAAAAAAAAGTGTCAGAAACTTTTGTTAAATATCATATTTTATTAATAAACTATAGTGAACATTGACCCAGAGCCACAAAGAATGGTTATATTGTGGAGGTATTGAACCAGAATTTAAGAGTTTGGGGCTTTGATTTTCCATTTCTTAACATAGTTTTTGCTCCTTTTGTACCAGAGTTGGTAGTTTTTATCTTCCATATAGACACTGCCTAAGAAGGTAATTAGTTATTTTCTAATTTATGTTCTAGTTCTGAAAAAAAATATTTCTGATGCAGCTAACTCCCAGGGTTAATGATTTAAGTTCATTGTAAATATGATTAATGACATTCAGGAACTTGTATTTCATATTTATAGACATCTATCCATTCATGTGAAGGAGTTTTTCTTCTGACTTCCTAATTATCTATGAGAAGCTTTATTTATCTGATGGTACTTGAGAGTGAAGAAAAAAAAGAAACTGATTTTTCTCAAGGAAAAAATCAGTCATATGACTTTTCAACAGTTCTCTTGTCAATTGGGTCAAAACCTTCTTACCAGAATTGTTAGTTGGGAACAAAACTGAAAGAAGCAGCTAATTGGATGGACTATTGTTTTGACAGATAGGTACAAACATGAAAATCTATAGCAGAAGGGGATCCACTGTGCATCACTATCAACTCTAGCAAGAACTCTGTAGTTCTTATGGAATAACGTAGAAATCAAGGTTGGTTTTGAGAGTAAAGGAAATTGACTCTGTTCTCAAAAACTGAATTTGCAAGTAAATACCATTGGCAATTCATATTTCAGTCACGTTAACTCCAAATTGATTCATCTTGATTTAATATTTTTAAGATGCATATCAAAGACATTAATAACGATTAACTTATTTATTGCAGCATCTTGCTGACTAGGATAAGGTTTTGTAAAACTGACACTAGTATTGTGCATCTGTCTTGCTATTTATGGGGACCTAGATGCAGAATAATTTATAGGATGACTGCTACGTCTCTAAAAATGTAGGCTTTGTGAGCTTGGCTGTTTCCGTGCCTGATTGCAAATTCACTGGCACATGCCAACAGGCTTAGTGAATGCCAGATGAGTTTCTGTTTCTTCATTTTGTAAGCTTGTGTTATTACATATTGATATATTTTTGTTCCTGAATGTAGACTAACTACTCAAAAGTGATGGGCTTAACTTATATACTTTAGATGTCTTTTCAAGAGGCATATATTAAAAAAAAAAAGTTATGCACAAATCAAGAATTCTCTTTATTCACATGGCTAACTATTGGATTTTAAATTACACTTTAACTTTTTGAAGTTATCTGACCCACTCAATAGGACCATTCAATAGAAAGTTAGACATAAGTATAACACTGCAAGACCGATATGTGAAATGCAAATGTACACAGTGTCTTACATAAGAATGGAATAAATATCTATTCTAAATGATAGTGGAAGTTTAACTAGTTTCCAAATGTTCCACTTTGTAGAGGAAGAGATACTGCAATTTTTCAACAGTAATATCTAGAAAACAGCTGACTTATTTGAATTTTCAGTTTGTGCAAATACTAAGGATTTAAACACTATGTTAACACATTTCTAATAGAAGTTAGCCTTGCAGATGTGATTTTTCTAAAATAAGTAAATTTAAGGAACAAAATATTACCCCCTCTCATCTTTCAAGAAGAAATTCTATAAGGATTTGACATAGAAATTGGCAAAGCTTACTCATGAATGAAAGAATAATTCAAGAAAATCTAGCAAATAACTGATCACTAAAGTAGATGGAATTGGGATTATTTCTGTTGGGCATCAGGAATTATATGACATGTATTGTGGTTTCTATAATTGTGATTTGACAGCAAGGAAATTGTGCAGTATGTCAAAATAAATGTCTGTCCATTTATATAGAGGAATAATTAGACATGTGCTCTAGAGAATTCTGAAAGCTGGAGAGCTGGGAGGGATTGTTTGTTCATTTACTTCTTGATACAGGATTCAGAATTTGCCAAATATATTGTTAAATTATGGGTTTACTTGTTTTCTTCAGCTTTAACTAAGAAGCCTAATAATAATAGGCCCAAGCTTATGGAAGATAATGCATGCTCCATTAAATAATAAACATTATTTTTTAATGGGAGAAGTTATATATTTACATAAGCTATTTTAAGGATGCCTTCTGCTAGCTATAGGTTTTAAATCTGCAGTCTAAATTCTTCAGGAAAAACAAATTCCTAAAAGACAGTAAAAGAGACTGCAAGTGTCCTTTAGTGTATCCTTCCTGTATTAGGTGAGTAATCCATTGACATTGCTCCCATGAACTATCCAACATCAGATATGAGAAATCACCAAAGACACTGAAATTTGTTTTGAGTTATTATTACCCTACTGAACGAAACATGGAGGTAATCCACTTCTTAAGAGGTGTCTCAAAGCATTGCTGTTCATCCAGCTCCTCTAGAGTTTAGCTAGCCTCACTGCTTTAGGGGAGGTTTTTATAGATAATCTAGCAGTATAATTTATTTTTTTTTCCAATGAAACTGTTTAATAAGGTGAAATGAAGGAATTACCTAACCCACATCAGAATCAGCTGCTCAGTATGCACTGTGCACTTGCTCAACTGCACAAGCTTCAAGTGAAAAATAAGAAATGCAAAGGTTCTTTTCATTCATTTCCTTCACCCATTAGATGGCCTTTATGATAATTCTCACTTCAAGGAGTGGTCAAGGAGCGGGCTGTAGCCCACAACTTCCATTTCAGTAATAATGTTCTGTAATGGGGCAGGGAGGAGGAAATGTCATGAGGAGAGATGAGAGACAAACAGTGGAGGGGCCTCTACATATCTCAACAAGAAAGGCCTGACAACAAATAGCTTATTAACTCCTTTAATAAAACAGAATAAGAAGAATATGGAGAGTAAATCTTGCATCCCTTCAGATGCTGAGCACCCCACATTTGTGCAGTATCAGAGAAAACCTGGATGGATTTTATTACAGTGTGCTGCACAAAGGGCATACTATTCATAGAGAGAAGTCCTCCATTGTGGTCACTCAAGCTATTATATAATTGCCTTACAAGAAAACAACTATATTCATAAAAGGGTGCTCTCATGACAACTTGTTGCAGCCTTTTTAAATAAATGTAAGGCAACACAGGTAGCATAGTATTTTGTACCAAGTGGGAACTGTCTGCAGACTCCTGTTACAACAGCCAGCAGGTAGAGGGAGGTTTTCCTCTCCCTCTACATTGGTGAGTCCACATCTGGAGTATTGTGTCCAGTTCTGAGCTCCCCAGTTCAAGAGAGACAAGGAACTACTGGAGGCAGTCCAGTGGGGGCTACAAAGATGAGGAGGGGACTGGAGCATCTCTGTGAGGAGGAAAGGCTGAGAGCCCTGGGGCCGTTTAGCATTGAGAAATGAAGACTCAACACTGATCAGTATCTAAAGGGCAGGGGTCAAGAGCATGGGGTCAGACTCTTCTCAGTGGTGCCCTATGACAGGACGAAGGGGCAACAGGTACAAACTGGAAACCAGGAGGTTCCATCTGAATATGAGGAAGAACTTAATTTCTGTGAGGGTTCCAGAGCCTGGACCAGGATGCCCAGAGGGGTTCTGGAGTCTCCTTCTCTGGAGAGATTCCAAGCCCACCTGGACAGTTGTGATCCCGGGCAACATTCTCTGGGTGACCCTTTGGCAGGTTGGTTGGACAAGATGATTTCCAGAGGTTCCCTGCAACCCCTACCATTCCGTGTGAGGTGATGGAGGTTATTCTGCATCCAAAGGGTTTGTGTAGCACAGCACAGCCCTGAAAGCCAAACTGTGTGTGCAACCCAGCCCTGCACCTGCTCAGATTAACAATTATGTGGATCGCTACCTCCTAAACATGCAACAGTCTTCCAGTCAGGATCTATACAAGTATCCCATTATCATTATTAAAGGCATTAAAACATGGACAGAATTGTAAAATTATTCAAAGACCACATATTTTCACTTTTCTGGATAACTTTACTGTGTGCTATGAAAATCTGTAATGTTCATAGCATTCACCTCATTCAGAATTAACCGAAAGTCCTCTAGAGAGCTAGATGGAGAAGAAGGCTGGAGAACCATTGTGATAACTGAATGTGTTCTTAGGAGTGCTCAGGGTTGAAAGAGTAAAAGAAAAGCTTACCTTTCTGAGAGCAATTATTTCTACCTTCAAAAGTCAAGCTGAAAAAGGTAGCAGAAAAGAGATCTACTTGGTCCCTAATATATTTGTGCCTTTGGATTTTGTAATCCTTTGTTAACAGGTTCTCCTATTAAATCACTTCCTAGTTTGCCTAACACTTTTTTTTTTTTTTAGCAAGCTCTTCATCATAAAAATCTATAAGCCAGAAGGTCCCTTTCTGAGATGGGTATGGGAGAAACAAGACTGAGATGCAGATCTTTTTTCTGTTTGCATCATTCAGAGTTTTCCTTTTTTTTTCTGTCACTTCTACTGGATTGAGAGATGGATGCAATTGCTGACTGTTAGCAAGAATATGGGTGTCACGGTTTAGGATTAGGGTGGCCCCTTAGACATATAATAGATGCTCTCTATTAACTCTCCTCCCTCCCCAGACGGGAAGAGAAAGGAAATAAGGGAGAGACATAGAGATTAGAAAAGGAAACTAGAACAGCTTTAATGAAAATGAAAGTAATAATAATAGAATATATACAAAACCAGTATCAAATCCAACTCCCCTGGTGGTAATTACATCACTGTCACCACTGATGCTGTGGAGCAGGCACCAGGGGAGTCCCAGACTGGGCCCACAGCAGATGGGAGCTATGTTCAAGAGCTGTATTCTGGTACCGGATTCAGATTGAAGGC
>WUAM01000399.1:171597-191027 GCA_024336885.1 Actenoides hombroni
GTAAGTGATCTCCTCTATCCCAAAGGAAAATACTACACAACTCAATGTTTAATATTTACAGGTAAATCACAGTTGGGAGCTTTTGCCCTTCTGAAAAGGTCCATAAGTATAAATGAATCATTAACACAATATACTGAGTAATGCTGCAGAAGAGTTTTCCCTACTAGCAAATAAATCTTAATAAGTGGAGACCTACAGCTGAGATTAGATAGATGGGAGACAATAATTGATAGTGCTCACTTGTTTAGGAGTTCAAGTAAACATGCATATCTAAGTGATAGAGACAGGAGAGCTAAGACATGAGTTACGAACAGAAGCAGGATACATGCAAATGCTTTACAATTCATAAAGAACAGATTAATAAAAATGTTTTAACTGTCATACCTAAAAACAAACCGAAACTATGCTACTCATTTGAAGACATCCATTTTTAGATGAATTCACTTTCTAGCTAATAAATATTATTACTTTCTAATTTCTATTGCCAACTGTTTAGCAGCATGCTACTTATTACTTATCATAAATAACAATGTTTTACTAATAGCTTTTTAATGAGTAATAAATAATTGCTCCATTAATACCAAGTGTACTAATTTGTTCTACTCTTGGACTCATTCCTTTCCTGCTTGCTATGCATATATCTTTAAAAAAATGTTATGATATTTGTATTCTTTAAAACAAATAAATCCTGAGATAATTACGTAGTAGATACTTACTGACAGACTGATATGTTAGGTCATGAAGATAATGACCTTAGATGATGAAGAATTTTCTTGGGTTTTTATGACTACTGATAACCTCTGAAATTACTTTGTTTTTCCACAGTGAATTTAAATTTGATTTGCCACATTCATTTCAATGGAAATAAAACAAATGGAGGTAGAAATATCTACTTATTAGGCCAATTCTCAATGGATGCCTCGCTTGAATAAAAACTCACCATTCCATGATAATTATTAAATGTATGGAGAAAAAATACCAATCAAAATCCATAAAATTCTAGGTTAATTACATAGTAGTTAAAATATTTGGGCTAAGAAATTGAAGCTATAACTGTTTTTATCACAGTAAAAAAACACATCAAATTTGCTCAGTTTATTCTCACTCTTTTTCCCACTCTTGCTTCCCCAGCCCTGTTTTCAGACAGTCCTCATCCAGGTATAGGACCCAACAATTTTGCACTTTTTGCTGAATTCCACTAATTCTTCTTCCAGTAAATGTGCACATTCAGAAAGATTTCATTTCCTTTTACTTCAACTGAGACACTGGCTGAGTGAAAGCTGAGAGTGAATGGAATAAATACTTCAGGATTGCAGTTTGTGAATGGGATTTTCTTCCTAAAGTAGAGGAGAATGAATGCATATTTTATATGAGATAAAACTTGAAACTTCAGTGATCTTAACTACTATTCAGCTCTTGATTAAGCTCTATGCAGAGATAAGACTTTTTCTTATGGGAATATGTTTTAAGATATACTTAAGATGTAGATATAGAATTCTCTTCAGTTTTAAGCTCAGAAAAATCATAACATCAGACATATTTGTGCTGCGGTTGTATTAGTATCATCTTGTTAAATTGGTGGCTTTCCTCAGTGGTACAAGATAATGACGTGCAACATTTTGTGTTTATTCTTCTTGTTTTCTGATGAGTTCCTGTGTCTCCTGTGGGGCTTTATTTTACAGTATGTATTTTTCTGCCTTTAGAATTCCTCTGTCTCTAGAGAAATACTCCTTGTGACACCGTGCACCAATTTAGAAATGAATTCTATGCATAGAATGAGAGTTCTGATTTTGTTTGGAACTTTTTTGGAATTTTTTTTTTTTTAAACTCTGCTCATTTGTGTGACTTTTTGGTTTTGTTGTGTAAAGAGTATACTATTTTCCTTCAATTGTTTCTAATAAAATGCCCTTGATCTCACCACAAATTATATTGTAGCAATATAACCTATTTCTTCTGGTGCCTAAAACCTTCTGCTCTATATTGAGAAACATCTGTGTATATAAAAATAGACTCTAAGATGCATGACCATTTTGACAGATGTACTAAGTGAAGGCCCTGATTCTGCTGTCTGTTTTGTACATTCTTTATCTAAATTAATATAAATATGCTGATGCAAAAAAATGGCGCAGAACTGGCCCAGCGTCTTTAGAATTTCCTTGCAAATATTTAATGTAATCATAATTCTAGCATATTCAAACCTGCCTTGGAGAAACAAATAGAGAATTATATTCCTATATCTTATCATCAATCTGACTTCTTAAATATCAGGGACTGTTTAGCATTCCTTATACTAAGAGAACATAAAAGAGAGCTCCAGCCTAGATTTCATCCAGAAGCCTGTTGACCATCATGGTGAGAAACCTGGCTTGTAAACCCTTCAGAGATGCTTAGAAGTGGTTCTGTACTAACTTGAGCACGCAGCTTTTGGACATGTACTCATAAGTTAGGAAAGGGCTGCTAAGGATTTTGTTATAGTCAATGGCTGCATTGGCCATGGAGACTGTGAAGTGATAGAATTTAAGACACTAAGGGAAGAGAGGAAGGAGAGTAGCAGATTAAAAGGACTTCAGAAAAACAAACTTCTGCTTGTTCATGGAAATAGCAAGTAGGATCTGTGTGAGGGTGCTTTGAAGTGCAAAGGAGAGATGACTGATTTTCAGAGACAAACTTTATAATGCAGCCTGCTCCATTGTACAAGAAAATGTGCAGGTGTAATCAGAGGCAGTCTGGATGATTGGTGAAGTCATCACTGAGCTCCAATGCAAAAGTGAATTCTTATGACAGTGATGTAGACAAAGCATAAGCCTGACACAACCAGAAATTCTAACTGCATAAGTCAGGAGACACTCCATATTATATTGCCCTGAATCTAGTAACATTTTTTTTTGGACCTGGCCTAATCTATCAATATTTTAAATACTTCCTTCACAGCAATCTCTGCTTCCCTGAGATAGGTCTAGATACATTTATGCACGTATATGAACATATATAGACACACACACATGTACAGTATACATGCAAGTATATCACTTGTGACATTGGAGACACACTACCAAGAAACTATCAAACTCCTTCAGATACACAGCGACAGAATTAGGACCTTCAAAGCTCAGCTGGAAATGAAATTGTTAAGTAGCATGAAAGGCATAAAGAAATTGGTTTTGTTTGGAAATCTAACTGGCAGCCAGTTACAGATGGCATTACTCAAGTGATGATACTGGAGTTGATTTAACATCTTCATTAATGACTTGAATGGTGGGCTAGGAAGCACTGCCAGCAAGTCCACCAATGGCACTGAATTGAGGGTGGTAAACTGGGGAGCAGGACTACCATTTAGAAGGTTCTCAAACAGCTGAAAGTTCAGGTAAAATGTGAAATTCTGTGTTTAGGACAGAATAATCCAATGCAACCATACAATTTGGATAGATACTGGTTCTGGAGAAACAGAGCTGGTGGCAGACAACCAATTGAACATGAGTCAGGATTGTGCCCTTGTAGTGGTAAAGTGTAAGGGATGGCAAAGTCTCTCAGGGGATTCATTGATAAGGGTGTAACCAGCAAGTGGAGAAAAGTAATCATTGCACTCTACTAAGTAATTATGAGACTGAATCTCAAGTACTACGTCCAGTTTTACGCCCCAATAAAAAGGAGATGTTATTTTTCTCTTATAAGATTAATTCACAATTTTCCTATTTGATTTTAATCAAATCATCTGACATCTAAAAAATGTTCTAGCAAGAATTCTACCATTTTGAATTTACCTTTCTTTACTGGAGCTGATCGGAGCTTAAAATAAAGTTTTACCAGTGACTTTTGCAATACTATTAAAAATTCTGATTGAAGCATTTTCACCAGTACACCCAAATTTTGTTTTAATCTTTTCACCATATTATACTAGCAGCTCAACATCATCTATACATTGAAAAGTACCATGTAGCCCTTTTCTCCCACCTGATGAGACAATTTATTTACCAGGTATGCTGCCTTGTTTCTGTATAACTGAATTCTACTCCAGATCTTATACTTTCAGGTTACTTGTTGCTTCCTCTATGAAATTCAGTTCATCTCACATGGGTGATGCCATCAATACATTTTATCAATATTATCCTATTCTTAATGCTGTAGTTTGTAAGTGAAATTATATAAAATACAAAATTCCAGGCTAATCACTCCAAGGATTATCAGGATATTTTGCATCCTTTTTTTAATAGTCTGTCTCTGATCATAAGATCTCCCCCTATCTCTCAATTCATCTACAATCCCAATCTTCCCCCATCCCACAGATTTAGTATAACATTATAAACACTTCTTTACTGAAACACTGGTAGATAATATTCATGTTACTGAGTCAGTATGAAAATTCAGGATTAGTAAAAGCTGTTTAGATCTATTTCTGCTGACCCAAATAATTAAAAATAATTCTAATACCAACTGTGTCTATCACTTTGAGTCTAGGGGAGCATGTTAATGACTGGCAACCCACATAACAGCTTTTTTCCTCCATTCATTCATTTTTTGAATTAATGGGGGAAAGGAAGTGTGACACAAAATAGAATTATGACCCTTAGCTAAAAATACCTTTGAAACATGTTTCATTTAAACTCTTTCATTATTCCACATCACCGCTGAGAGTAACAAAGAAATTGTCAGGAGTCCAAAATAGTGATTGGATACTGGATGCAAAGCTTCCATTTGAATTATTAATTACTAAAATTAATAAAGAATCTTAAAAGCAGTAATTAAGTAAATTCAAACTCCTCCAGATCTTTACTGGATGAACTCAAGCTCCTTTCTCTTAATCACTTGTGCTTCATTCAGAGGCTTTATATAATACAGCAAGTATTTTTTTTCCTTTCAAAAACCTGGACCATGTTGAACAGGTTTTTTATATTCATAATGGACTGGATCTAACAGTTTTTTGTTTTTTTTTTTCCTGAAAATTCTTGCTACATTTGGTTTTCTTGAAACAACATAAAAAAAAAACCAGTCTGAAGCATGTTCTTTTAGAGCAAAATTTGGTTAACTGCTTTTTTGAGAAGCTCAAATTAACTCTTATGGCACTTAAAAAAGCTGAAAACAAATCTCAGAGTTGGGAAAATAAGGATGTTCAGAAGGAAAAAAGAAGTATGCGGAAGTACTGTGGTAGGATGAAAACCATATGAATTTTACAGGCAAAAACTGGGCAAGTGAAACAGGCAATAGGTTCTGTGTATTAGTGTTAATTAATTGCTGGTAATACTCAAAACAGGCAAATGTTCTGAAAGCTTTCATTTTCCAGCCTCCTGAACATGGCTATAATATTAATCCAGCATATGGCTACCTGTTCAGTTCAAGATCAGGAAACAGATTTTGTTGGACAAAATTCCTAGTATCATCCATACTACCTTGGAGTTCAACAGGAGTTTATTCTGTTCCTCTGAATTCACATGTGACTTTAGTGAAAGTAAGAATCATCGCTCTAATTATTTTCACAGAATGGGCCAGGTTGGAAGGGACCTCAAAAGATCATCTTTGTCCAGTCTTCCAGTCTTTCCTGGAAGAGGAGCCTAGATGAGATTATCTATCACTCTGTCCAGTTATGTTTTGAAAACTTCTAGTGATGGGGACTCCACCATGTCCCTGGGGAGGCTGTTCCAGTGACTGGTTGTTCTCACCGTAAAAAATTTATTTCAAATATCAAGATGAAAACTCTCCCAGTACAACCTGAATCCATTGGCCCTTGTCCTCTCTATGTGGTTTCTTGTGAAAAGAGAGCCTCTGTCCTCCTTGGAGCTGCCATGTAAGTACTGGAAAACTGTGATGAGGTTCCCCCCCCCCTTTTTAACCAGTGGTCAGACATCACCCAGTGGGAGAAGTTGGACTTTATAATTCAATTTGTATTCTGAAATTATTTGTAAAAAGTGGTTAATTCAAAGTTATTTCTTATTAAATATCATACTATTGCAAGAATAACCAAGGATCGATGTATTGTCGCATTGCTCTTGCATCGCACTAACTCTATATTTTTTCCATGAGCTTTCATGCATCCAATTTTTGTGGTTTGAAAAAACCTCAGTGATGGAAATACTGACCAAAAATGTGTGCCATAGGTCATATCTATAGATGTTATATGTAAAGAAGTTTGCATGCTTCATTTCAAAACATGTCAGTATGTAAGCAGAGCCCTTCAGTGTTTTAAATATCCGCTGGAATAAGGAGGTTTGCAGCTTCTTTAGATCTTAAGTATCATTTCTTATATTATAGGTGGGTAGCCTAACCATCATTGTCTATTTGGGTTTAAGTGAGTCCTGTCACACATTTTTCAGTGAAAAATGCGTTCAGCATGTAAAATGTATTGATGCAGCCCAGGAAAAATAAAGTAACCCTTAATATCCTAAAACTATTCTGTCATCAGAAAAATATTTCTACCTGTTTTCTTATCATGCTACTTATTATTCTAATAGATGCCTTAAAAGAGTGTTATTTAGAACATGCAATTCAAATTGTCTATGCATACTTTGCAAGCCCTTGTGATTGCATGGCTACTGTAACAGATAGGCAAAATCCCATATTGCAGTGCAGGGAGTCATGGAACAAAAAAAAGGGAATATAAGGCCTAATACTCAGGTATATGAAGTTCAAGTTATGTACTGAATTAACACCCCCTTTGTAGAGTCTCTAACCATAAAATACATAACACCAGGAGTGGGGAAGAATACAAGAGAATTTATCAACATTTACCCGGGTGTCAAGAAAGTTTTATAAGGTTTTATAACTATTTAAATTTTCAGAAAAATCCTTTTCAATTATTTACTTATGCTGCTGGTGTCAAAGAGCAAAATATGAGAAACTGGAGCATTACTATGTCATCATCAGCTTAGTTTAGATGTTTAATACAAAAATATCCACTTATATTACATTTTCGCTCCCCCCCCTTCCCATTTAATCTCATTTCTAAGAGTAAATAAAATACAGCTTATTTGCATCTCACTTCTGAAAGTACTCTGCAAACATAATTTCTCTCTATTTAGAGTGAAATGAGATCATCCAAATGCTTCACTGTCATGGTTTAGGATCAGGGTGGCCCCTTAGACCTATAACAGATGCTCTCTGTTAACACCCCTCCCTCCTCAAAAGGAAAGAGAGAGAGAATAAGGAAGAGAGACTTAGTGATTAGAAAAGGAAAATAAAACAATGAAACAAATGAAAATGAAATTAATAATAATAAAAATGGAAAATATACAAATATATACAAAACCAGTATCAAATCCAACCTCCCTGATGGTAATTACATCACCATCACCACTGATGCTATGGAGGAGGCACCAGGGGAGTCCCAGACTGGGCCCACAGCAGATGGGAGCTATGTTCAAGAGCTGGATTCTGGTACCATATTCAGGAACACACAGACCGGGATCGAAGGAAGAATAGACAGAGTCCTCCTTGGATGCTCTGAGGAAGGAACCAAAAGAGGACCTGAGCCAAGCCAAGCAAAGCTGGCAAAGCAGTCCAAGGAGAAGAGACAAAGACCCTTCAGATCCCTCAGCCTTGTACAGCATATGACGTATATGGGCTGGAATCCCTTGTTGGTCAATTTAAGGTCACCTGTCCTGTCCGCTCCTCCCTGCAGGTGCAAGCTTTCACTTTTCTGCACCCCCCAATGTGGTACACAAGATCCAGCAGTGGCCTTGGTCTGCACACCAATCCTTGGTAGTAACTCTAAACATGGGGTGTTCTCGCTGCTAGAAGCAGACACTGCCTGTGACAACAGGCTGCGAACTTCAGACAGTGCAGTTAGTTAGAAGAACTGAGCTGAGAAGTAAAATCACTGAACAGAATTAGTTCTTTTCTCACTCAAACCAGGACATTAATGAAATACAAGATAATTTGATTTTAGATATTTCTTTTTAATATAGAAAATCTTGAATTCTATTACAGATATATTATTAATAAATTGTCACACCCAAACAGAGTAGTGGATGCAATTCATGGATCTTCTATCTGAAAGTTTATCACCTCAACACCTGGCACATAGAAGTCAGATTGTCACCAAAGGTGACACCATGGTGTTTTTAGACACTCCAAAATAAAATATCTTAGCTCTTTAACAGAGATACCATACATTCTTCATGCATTATCATGTTTACTCAAAAATAACCCTGTAAAATTCCAAGCATGCAAAATTCTTTAATCATCAGTTCAAACCTATGTAATTTGAATGTTCTCATTAAAATAATTAGTCCGTCTCCTGAAGGGCTAATCCATAGTTCTGTATTACTTCTATGATAAGCCTTGAACTAATGCCCTTCCCACAGTTAAGATCTATCAATACCAAAAAAGGCCATGAATTAAATGCTGATTAAAGAAATTTCTAGTTCTGCATGTAATTTTATTAGCAGAATGTGTTTCTATTAATAATATTTGCAGTTATTGTATCTTTCATACCCACAACCTGCTTTACGCTTGTGTCGAACTAATATTTCATCACATCTGTTTCAGGTGATGCATTGAAGCTAGAGGGTACATCTTAATACATCTTTCTATTAACCTCTTTCTCCTCCTCCTTGGTTTTAAATTATTTTCAGACATGACCAAACTCTTTCTGTCCAAGCAAAATCCCGCTACTCTGAAACAGAATTTCCAAAATGGAAAGTATCAGGAGCAAATTTCAGACTGAAAAGTTATTGTTTGGGAACTGAAAATTATTCAGCTAGTGTTGGGCAACTTTAATTAAAGACAGAGCTTGCCCTTCAGCATTTGTGTATTGCGGGCTGAACCACCATCTGTGGAAGGCTACATGTCAACTCATTGCACAGATATTAATCAAGTAATAATTATTGAAGCAGCTGGAACATTTTCTCTCTACTTCTCCAGAAGCTGTTATCAAAAAGAAAGGAATGTTCAATCCAGCTCAGCTCTGTTCATCATGTTATTCCATACAAACATTACAGAATGCTGATCTGTGCAGGCTCAACTCACTTCTAATGGTGTATTTATAAATGCTTTTATCCAAAACTCAACATGAAAACTCTATTGTGTTTATAGCCCTGGGAATATGATATCTTGCATTTATTCTTGTTTTCCTACAGACTCACTTCCTGGCTTGCCCTCAGTCCTTCGAACAAAATGTTTAGAAACTTCAAGCTATATTCCTAAATCCAAGGGTAAGCAACTTCCTCTTGTATTTCCAGAAAGATTTACAGGCTCCAATCATCTCTACTCAACATAGAAAATATACTACGTCTCCCTGTGCCAATACTTGAAAAGAGAGAACAGTAATTCAGTTTGGTTTTTTTTTGTTCTGTATTTTTTTCAGGCTATCACAGGACACTCCAATTTATTAAGAAAGGTAAAAAGCACTTCTGACTTTCTTGATAAACAGTTCACTGGCTATTGTCTTTTTTTCTGGTAAAATGCATTTTGTAGATTATTGGCCTCTGGATTCCCCATTCATTTTCTACATTTTCAATTGCATTAGGCAACTAACAGATCTAAAAATTGAAACAAGTAATTATTAATATACCTGAAGCCTGTGGGGTTTTTTTCTCTAGGTAAAACTATTCGCAAGCAGAACATTTGTCATGCTATGAAATAAACACTCTTCTTAACCCCATACAATAATATTGCAAACAACAATCCCTATCAGGAAGAGCAGCCAGAATAATAGAACTCTACTAGAAAGAAAGCAACAGTTATGGAATTTGTATTTGAACTCTAAATAATAATTCTGCTGTGTGAAAAGGAACACTGCCACCACCTGTGCACACACGAATAGCTAGAGAACCTAAGATGCAGAAAAGCTAGTGTATCTTTCCCGTACATCATTAGAAACACACACTAGAGAAAAAGTGGTGAAAGGAAAGCAGTTCAGGTCAGTCAAAGATTGGTTATCAAGAAAAGGTGAGAAAAGATTCAATTGAGAGTTTGTACGGAAAATTCCACCCCAAGAAAGCAAAAGGTAGCTTTTACCTTTCATCCTGGACCTATCCTGTTGATCCTTGTTAATGATGTGAATATCATCATATGGGTGTGCATACAAAGCAATGCAGAAGATTTGGTGTAAATGTGCAAGAGAATTTCAACAGAGAAATTCAGATTCTGTTCACGTATAGTTACAAGTGGTAGAATTCTCTCCTGAGCCAGAGAATCATCAGTGTTAGAAATGTTATGATAGCAGCTAAACCAAATTTCTTAACTTTATTGAATCCAATTTTTTAAAATTACTTGAATGCCTCAGCATTGTTATTGTTGTTCTTTGCTCTGGGATACTGGGAAAGCATTTTGAATGCTTTTGAAATTAATGCAAATTGCAGGCTGAGCAGAAAGACTGTCATGCTAGTGATAGCTGGGTAATTAGTGAACTGCAATCTTAAATGCACTAAGTCCAATTATGTATTTCTGGTTGGAAGTGAACAAAACAAATAGAGATTTTCAGTTCTACAATGAAGTATTAACAAGCCTCCGAAAAGTTTAGGAGCTGAAACTTAAATTGACATGTTAGTACCTGTATGGTTTTTTGAATATTTTTATCATTGAAATTTAGAAGAAAAATAAAAATTACAGATAAGAGTTACATTAGACACCTTGCCTTGATAGTAAACAACAACTTGTTCTCTGATATCTCACAATCACTATTGTGCTACAAATATTTAGTAAGAAGCATTTTTAGAAATGTCTTTCCTTACATTTTAATACATGATTTGCCAATGGCCTTGTAGGAAGAAGAAGAATAGATATCAAAATATCTTACATAAGCACAAACATATGAACAAAAGAATAAAGTATCCCTTGTAGGAATATTTGCATGTATAGGACACCATTAAAGTCGAAGCTGAAGGAAGTTTAGAACTGTAGTTCAAATTTTCTGTAGATTTGTACAGGAAATAACCTCAAATACATAATACAAATATTTTCTGATAAAGGCATTTAAAAATGTATTTATTGTTTTATTTTATGCATTGCTTTGATGTGTCTAGACTTGACCTTTAAAGTTATAATACGATATAATATAACTTATAAATAAAAGTTGTTTTGAAATTAAAAATTGAAAGAATTGATTCTGAGAGACAAAACGTACTGTTCTAATAAAACACAGTTTCCTATGGTTTTAATTTTTTTTAAATATAAAGTGTCATAGAGCAAAATTAGGCTTTATTAAACTTTTATTGGAAGAAAATATTTATTCATTGTTATGACAGAATTGTCATAAAAAACTTGAGGACGTCCAAGACAGTTTTCCATATAGTACACCTAGAAAACAATGTCCTTAATTGAATTCTTGACTCACATGAGAATATATCTTCTCAATGGGGACACAAATATATGTAGAACATGGCATTTTTACAAGAAGCAGGCCAAAATATCACTGCTATTAGACTTTAGATTGAGCTGAAAAGCTCTGCCTTTCTGAGAATGAGACTTACAAAGATCCACCTCTGCTTCAGTTGGTCAAATTTTGCAAAATTTCAGAAAAGACAGGGGTGGCAGCAAGGCAATAGTGTAAGCTGTAGCAGCATAAAACCAAAGGCAAATATGCCTTTACTGAGCTCCAGTCTACCGTTATCAAACTAACGGTGATATTTTTGAGTAGCTGTGGAGTTACACTGTGTAACTTTCTGGAGAAATCTGTGTAGTTATATCCTTATAAATCTATCTAAGTCATTATTTCTGCAGAATTTTTCTTCTGCAGTACGATAAACATTGGAAGATTCTCAATCCTGTCTAGTTTTGCAATCAGAAAGTTATTAGTGCATTAATAACTGAATTCGATGTAGTGGTGACACTGAAGTTGTTATGCAGGGAAATGGTGACCCATGGTTAGCCATGACTGGGCATCTGTTCTTGCAACATGTGTTCCCCAGCATGGTAGCTCATCTCTCCTATCTGTGTGCTGTCAGGTTATTACCTTTTCAGCCTGATGAAGGCTATAAAGGACATGAGTAGGTGCCCTTTGAGCATCTTGGAGTGATATTCTGTAGAAGTAATTCCATTAATAGAACAGATTTTCCAGGTCTTTTGTTTTCATTTTTAACACATGTAATTATATTAAAAAATGACAGCAATAAAAGAGAATGAAGAATCATTTTATATGGGTAAAAGTGCAGCTTAGTCACAAATGAAAAGCATCATATTCAAAGCACAGGTGGATAAAAGCAGTGCTTATTGCTTCTTTTATTATAGTGTAAATAATTTATCAGGTCTGCATTCTATTTACTGATTCTCTGAGCATACAAAAGGATAAGGAATTGAAATTATTTGATGGTCTTTCCTCCATTTCTATCAAATTCATGATATGTAATTGATTTAAAGTTTCAAATATTGGAAGCAAATGATTCTTGTACCTTCTTCCTTCTGGGAACAGTATTGAGTATGTCAATATTTTTCTTTAGGAAACCTGGCATTTTTCAGAAGATAATCAATTTTTCAGACAACATGTGGAAGTTCTGCCATCTTGTAGCCTAGACTGAATCTTCAGGAACATCACAAATATGTTCTGTCACAGTAGGCATGATATTGCAATTCCAAATCACAATTATTTCTATATTGCTAAATAGATGTATTATATGGGGTTTTTTTTATTCCCTTGAGCTAGTCCAGTACCAGTTGCCAAAACAGCAAGGAGAATAAGATGGAACAGGGTATTAAAAAAATCCCCAAACCACAATAATTATTCCCATACTTCCTGTATTTCTGAATTTTTTTGACCATTTGACTCTCTTTTGGCAAAAGCATCATTCCCATCATCCCCAGACAGAGGACATGCGTAATATACTGGTGCACAAGAGATGAGATGGGTCTTGCCATTCTCTATTTCACGCAGCACTGCTTTAAAGGGAATCACAGCCAATTTATCAGGTTACTGTTTGCAAGTGTTGGACATTAACCTCTTCAATTATATGACCTCTGATTATGTTTAAACAGCCTGTCTCTCTTACTGAAAACAACACTTTTGCTACCATAAAACTGCATGCTTTTGTCTTGGAAACACAGCAGTGATGGAATAATTCCCATGTAAATATAGGAAAAAAATCCAGTTCTAGAGACACATGGCAAAAATAGCATGTCAATTTGCTGTCTTCACAAGATTTGAACATTGACTGACATAATAGAAAAACTACCTACTTATTGTGAAAAGTGCCTCACTCTTACTATAGTCTATAAATATTTTCATCTGTGGAACATAATTCTTAGATAGTATATGTCAAGTGTATTGATTGTAAAGGAACTACCCCTGCTTACACTAGCTGGAAGTATTAGCCCAATGATTTCAAGAGAAATGGGATAGATCTTTTATCATCACCACAGACTAGCAATTTTTCTGCTTGTGTCAGAGTTTACCAAACTGGAATAATACTGTCCATCTCATGGATATAAAGAGAAGAGGACTAGTTATGTTTTGCAGAGGTGTACTAGCAGTCTTGAGTGTGTTAGGCATATATCATCATAATCAAAACAACAGAAACAAATAAAGATAGGTAGCAATATGACAGTCTGGAGAAAACACAAGCCAGACTTCAGAGTATAAAGTCTTGGTAAGCTGAAAAAAACCTTACCTAAATCTACTCAGAAATTACTCTGACATCAGCAGACTCAGTCATCAGTGGAGATGAGTTTACACTTGGAAGACCTGAAGACAAAAAGTGGCTTAGTTTTAAGCTATATTATTGCTCCCCCAACACTGCAAAATGTAGCACTATGTGGAGTGCCAATTTAGCTTCAAAGAAACCAGCTATCACATCAAAAGTAATGTAGTCAAAGCAGCACAGCACTTGGCACAGGAAAAGTCATCCTGGTAAGTAGCTTATTTCTAGGTAAGGAGAACACAAAGAAGTCTCTCTCTGCTACTATCCTGTCCACTAAAGAGATACTCTTTGGAGTCAGTCAAAACTGTACATGAGATCGTTTTCTGGAGTTCTGATAAATTAGAGCAGCTGTTGGGTGCTATTGAACAAGTATCCTCCATCTTCCTCCCTGATGGAGACTAACTTTTTTGTGACACCTTCTAGTTACCTTCATGTACTTGACATGCTTTGTATTGGAAATAGTTGGAAATAGAGTAATTACACCTTTAAGAGTTCCGCTTTTCCTTCCTGGAATGTTTTGAGAAAAATTTCTTTTGTTAAAGTCTGTTTCCTCTGCCATTTATTAAACTATTGTTTTACTGTTTAAGACTCCCCACAGCTCTAACTCAGATTTTCCATTGATAAACACCAAATAACACATGTTGGAGCTAACCACATAAGCTTTTTCTCACCCCAAGATTTTTCTTCTGAAGTGCAAATTTTCAGATACCCTCTCAAGGCAGCTTTTGTCTGATTTATGCCTGGCAGTAATAAGCAATTGGGACATGGATTAAAGACTAAATACAAACATGTTGCCATATAAAACTATATAAAACTTAATAGCATGTCATGGTAATAGATGTGTGCAATTTTGATGTTCTCAGTCATGTATATTGTATAAAAGTTATCTCCACATACATTGCAGCGCAAGGTGTCAAGGCCCACCTACCAGCTTTTGGTGATGTAGAATTTTAAAGATCATACTGACTTTGCCTTGAAAGATATGTAAAATAGTTTATTCATGTAGCGATATCTCTGCTATTATTTTATAGACTAGAAGTATTTCGGTGTTTCTTTCAAATGGTTCTATCAATTCAAATTTAGTTATTTTCCCAACATATTATAAATTTAAACTAAGTAAAACATTTCTGAAATATCCTTTTAACACTTCCAATGCCAACAAAGACATTAAATTGGTACGGCCACACTTTCAGTGAGGCTAAACAAAATGAGCAGTGCATCATCAATAAAGATTTACCAAATTATACAACAAATGACTTAAATATATAGATGGTGAGTCTAGTTCTGTTTTCTTTTTCTATTAAAAAAAAAAAAGTCAATGTCCTGCACAGACACTTTATATAGCACAGTAATCCTTATTAATTCTAGCTAGATATTTGTAGAACTTGTTGTACAATTAGAAGTTACTTCAATACCTCACTGAGCTGATAAATAGAAACTTTCTTTGTATTTCACTCTAAAACTGTTCACATATGTTTGTGCTTGTGCCAGTGCTCTCTTTCACCTTTAGTATTGTTTTGATCCAATGCTGCTTCTAAAGAGGTTTATAGTATTTCTTTAAACATATAAAATATGCTTTAAAATATCTTTTCTCATTCTGCTTTCTCCTTTTCAAGGAGAAACAAACAACCCTAACCTTCACCTCCCTATACATCTTTACCATTGAAATACCATTCATACACCTTTACCTGGCATTCATAAAAAAAAAAAAAAAAGTCGATGTATAATTAGTCCTCTTTTTTTCCTTGACAATAAGCTGTAAAACCGACATTGGAAGGCTTTCTTAGAATCTTTCCCTAAAACCTAGCTTCTTTAGATCACATAGAAGAATAAAGTAAGCCATAGGCAACCAAAAAGGTTTTCTTTTAGTATGAGCATTGTGAAGAAAAGCCACAAGCCTGCCCTCCTACCTGTTCCTTAGTGGAGGTGTTGAAGATTGATCTGAAAAAAGACAAATGGTTTTCCAAGTTCTATCACAGATCATCCTTCAATTTTGATGGGTAAGTTCCAGACCTTTTCTTTCTTGTTTTTCTATTTCATTATAGCCCTTTTAAACTTTCTTGTAATAGCACTTTTCCATCTAGGTCAGTGACCATGTAGTTATTTCTGAGTCAGCCAAAATGCTGACTCAGGTTCTGAATATTTAGGGGGTTTCACAGTGTATCATACAGAAAAATAACAATAAAATTCACCACTCAAA
Source organism: Actenoides hombroni (assembly GCA_024336885.1). Lineage (NCBI taxonomy): Eukaryota > Metazoa > Chordata > Aves > Coraciiformes > Alcedinidae > Actenoides > Actenoides hombroni. Next base: position 187,360 of record WUAM01000399.1, read on the forward strand.
AACAATGTAAGAATATAAATTTTTCATGCAATGTTTTTAACTGATCCAAATTGTTAAGAGTAATGTTTGGGGACATACATGCAGATTTGGTATTTTCAATTTTAATTTGGATTGTTCTACTTTCTCCCCCTTAAGGGAAAAGAATAAAAAATAACCAAATAAAAACTACATCTATCACTTCTCAGAAATAGAGATTACAAAGTCAGTAAGAGTTAATTGCAAATCTAAGGGGAGTATAGACTGATAGCAGAATAGTAAATTTTAATTTCAAAGTTTAACTTCTGCGTTCTTGGAAAGGAAGTCACAGCTGCATCTTTTTATTAGGGACAATCCATTTTTATTAAAATTGTTTGAAAAGAGAAGTGTCAAGAATCACTCAAATAATATCACTAGCCAGACTTCAAGCTCACAAAAGTCAATCCTCCTGACAAAATTTTTTAAGCAGCTTTTCATTTTGTTTAATAAAATCTGATTTTTATAAAGCCTTCCACCTATAAAAAATACAGGCAGTCTTTATTACTGAATCTACATGATTTTTTTAAGTTAATGAATTCTTACAAGACTAACCTCTTCCAAGACTTTAATTATTCCTTTATGTCAGTATGTGTTTCTTCTCTGTTTAGTTATGTAGTGAATTATCAACAAATAATAATCAAGGAGCTTTTTCTGATAATTTAAACAAGTAAAGACATAGCCATTAATTTATTTGAATTAAATTATGACTCTAAATTTTTTCTTGTAATAATATTTTGAGAAGCACAAACCTTCTAAATTAATTTCTGAATTAATAACCGAGAGGAAATGGTGTGCAGGTCTGATAGATCTGATATTATCAACTTGCTGACTGATCTCGAGTCGCATTTAAAATGTGTTCCTGGAAACCTTTTACCACATGACTAGTTTTAGTTCATAACATAAAACTTGCTAAATTAGAAGTGCACTGTTTGCCAACTGGATTGTAACTGGTATGAGTGCACTTGGGAAACAAATGGGAACCTTCATGTGAGCTGAAGTATTTGGATCTTTGTGACACCACAAAGACTGTGTGTCTTCTGCATCTGATTTGCTCTGCAGGGATTAATGGTGGAGGATGAGAAGAGATGGATTTATTACCTTTAACAGCCAAACCACCAGAACAAGTTGTGTTTTGAAAAGTATTGCTCCTTTTTTTTGTGTGTGTGTTTGTGTGCAGCAGGGAAGTTCTGGAGGAAGGGAGCTGCTAGGTAATTCTGAGGGCTAGATGATGAAGGTTTTGAGTATCATGGCCCAAACTGCTGAAACTCAGCAGTTTGCACAGTTGTCATATGAGTATAATAATGTTTACCTTCTCCTCAGAGAGAAGGTGTGTAATTAGTTGTCTAACAAATGCATATAAAGCACCTTGAAACCCTCAAATTGAGAGATGGTTCTGTTACTGTGAGTAAGCAAAAATGCAGTTCTCTCCACTGCTTTGCTTTCTTATTCAAGCTGCAATATTTATTGTGTGGGCCATAAACATTTTTAAAACATCTGGTAAATCACAGTGATTTACAGTACAGCAAAGACTGTATAGTGCATACACATATTTCAGATCAAAATATTATCAACTTAGCCTGTGTGATACTTATCATGGAAAAAAAAAAAAGAAAAAAAAGGTAATGCTTGTTGCATAGTTATGGCTGAGTAATTCTTCATTATTGAAAAAGAAATGTCATCTAAAGCAGAAAGGTTCGGAGTGCGATGGAATCTGGGCTCATCCGATGAATAGAGTGAGTTTGAGTGTCAGATTCATCTTTGTGCTGGTACTGATGGGAGGCAAAGAGGAAATGCTTTTGCAGCACAGGATAACTTATCAATGCAGAATAAGGTTATCAGTGGTGGATAGTTCAGGCTACATGCCTGCTTCTCTTCCCCTGATGGGTACAGCAAGGACTCAAAACCAGGATGATAGGTTCACTGAACTCTTAGCTGTCATGTACTTCAATATAGATATCTTCACACACACACACACACACACACACCCCACTTCAACTCTGTCTCTTGCTTATTCTAGAATGTGTATTATTTGCATATTCTGATTAGAGCTTGTGGACTTAGTTTAAGAACATCTTTTTTTTTCTCAGAATGAATCTCAAAATGGGTGCATTACTACACAGAAGGATGATGTTTCCCACTTGGGGAAGAAAGAAATGTATGGTTTAGGAGTAGAACCCTTAAGGAAAGGTTTATTTATGAGTCAGATCTTCCAGAATATGGCATAAATTTCTATTCTCACAGAAATTATTCTCTCAGTAATTTCTTAGTTGATACAGCTATCAGATCAAGGTAAATTGCTTGCCCTTTTCTTTCTGGTGTTTTAATTTATTGTATATAACATATTAGTTTAAATAAAAAAAACTTCTCCTTTGACTGCTTTTCATTTATCTATCTTAGGCATGTGGAGTTAGACTTTCAATCTTTATTTCTTTCAGTAAGTCTTTGTTTATAAACTATGTCCAAGTAGTACTTAGACTAAGGTTTGACACTCAAATGAAGTCATTGATAATATTTGAGATGACTAGCTTCTTGTCACTGTGAGTAATGTTTGCATCTTCACCTCCATGTGCTCCAGGTGATGGAGCAGCTCATTCTGGAGGCCATCTCTAACCACATGGAGAAAAGAAGGTTATCAGGAGTAGCCAACACGAATTTACCAAAGGGAAATCTTGCTTAAATAATCTGATAACCTTCTACAAAGCCATGACCAAATGGGTAGATGAAGGGAGAGCAGTGGATGTCATATACCTTGATTTCAGTAAGGCTTCTGATACTGTCTCTCATAACATCCTCATAGAAAAACTAAAGAACTGTGGCATAGAGAATTGGTCTGTGAGGTGGATTGAAAACTGGCTCAACAACAGAGTTCAGAGGGTTATGGTCAGTGGTGCAGTCAAGCTGAAGGACTGTGGCTAGTGGTGTTCCCCAGGGATCAGTACTGGGTCCAGTTTTGTTCAGTATCTTAATCAACAGCCTGGATGAAGGGATAGTGTACCCTCAGCATGTTTGCTGATGATATGAAACTGGGAGGGGTGGCTGACACTCCAGAAGGCTGTGCTGCTATCCAACATGACTTGGACAGGCTGGAGAGCTGGGTGAAAGTGAACCTCGTCAAGTTCAATAAGGACAAGTGTAGAGTCCTGCATCTGGGGAGGAATAACACCAGGCACCGGTACAGGTTAGGGGTCGTCCTGATGGAAAGCAGCTCCATGGAGAAAGACCTTGGAGTCCTAGTGGATAGTAAGTTATCCATGGGACAGCAATGTCCCCTTGTGGCCAGGAAGGCCAATAGCATCCTGGGGTGCATTAAGAAAACTGTCCAGCAGGTCGAGGGAAGTTCTCCTTCCCCCCTACTCCACACTAGTGACACCCCACCTGGAATACTGTGTCCAGTTTTGGGCTCCCCAGTTTAAGAGAGACAAGGATCTACTGGAGACAGTCCAACGGAGAGCTGTGAGGATGATTAAGGGACTTGACCATCTCCCCTATGAAGAAAGACAGAGAACTGGGGCTGTTTAGTGTGGAGAGGAGAAGACTCAGAGGGGATCTTATTAATGTCTATAAATATTTGAGAGGTGGGTGTCAAATGGAAGGGGCCAATCTCTTTTCTGTAGTGCCCAGTAATAGGACAAGGAATAATGGGTATAAACTTG
>WUAM01000399.1:191127-246512 GCA_024336885.1 Actenoides hombroni
GAAGGGGCCAATCTCTTTTCTGTAGTGCCCAGTAATAGGACAAGGAATAATGGGTATAAACTTGAGCATAGAAGGTTCCACATCAACATGAGGAGAAACTTCTTTACTGTGAGTGTGACAGAGCACTGGAACGGGCTGCCCGGAGAGGTTGTGAAGACTCCTTCTCTGGAGATTTTCAAAACCCACCTGGATGTGTTCCTCTATGGCCTGCCCTAGGTGATCCCGCTTTGGTAGGGGGTTGGACTCGATGATCCCTAGAGGCCCCTTCCAACCCCTAACATTCTATGATTCAGGTCTAAACCAGTATGGTAATTCAGTAGCAACTAAAACATAATGTGTATTATTTTGCATTAAAAAGAGCTGCTGGATTTTACTGTCCTCACTGCTAACTAGTCATGTGTAAATCATGATTGTTATCCAAGTTCTTAGTTGTAATACACACTTATTTAAGCAAGAAATTAGATGTATTGGACACTTGGAATGAAAAGAACATTAAATTAGGGGTTACATAATTTTTAGAAAAAGATGCCTCGTTAGTCAGATGTAAAAGTACTTAAGCCAGCTCAGTTTCTCCTTTCAAGGCTGAAGGATTCTTATGCAGCTGCATTTCTGCTCGTGTGCATAACCAGCATAGTTTAGTTTTAATGTTCCAGGTTATAGTCAAAGGCATTCCTAAGTTTTCTGTGCAGTATTGAAGTGGGAATGTAGATGCTTAGAGTGTACTTTGCAATGACAGAATCAGTCCTTCACAAAAAAAATACTGTAGATGTTGACCTTCTCGAACCCAAAACAGGAGAGATGTTGTAGGGAAGAGGACCATGATATCAGTAGATACTATATTCTGTTCTACAAATGGTGCAGCAGTGTTATTCATCTGTATACAGGAACATTATCTCTCTGATTGTTAGTAATATATATAGCTGAATTACCTGTCAAAAGCTGATTTTTGAATGAAAACTATTTTCTGTTCTTCAAAAGTAATTACCAAAGGTTTTCTCTTTCTCTCTACTATGCAGTGACACCACAGTGGTGGTCTACAACTGATACAGACAATGGGACAAAAAAATAATTTGCATTTGAAAGATTAAATAGTTTTAAAGAACCACTGTGAAACAGTATAAACTGCATTCTCTGGTGTTCAGAGTGCACACTTTGTGCTTTCTTGCTTTCTCACAGTTTGCAAATGATTGCTAACCCTTAGTGGCATCTCTTCAATGCATACCTGACAATTCAAATTTGAAGTACCTGCCCTCAACAATAGCTATTGGATTTCAGGAAGTATTAGAACGTGAAGGCCAAGATTAACGTTTATTTTTATGTGAGCATGCAGATGTGTGTGTTTCTTAGGGATTACAATGACTTGATTTTTTTTTTTAATTTTTTTTTTTCCTTCTCCTCTGCCAGGGAAAGCTTGTGTTGAAATTAGAAAACAATCAAGGGATATTGGAGAATTATTTTTCATGTCATATCAAATTCTTAGGAGGGACTCTTCCTTAGACAGCAATCAGGTTCAATGGATCTAGTTTATATTTTGAAATAAAAATAATTATTCCAGACAAGCTTTTTATAACTACACAAGAAAGGTTAGAATAGCATATCCAGGGTTAAAACATGTATTTTATATGTACAAAACCAGAAGCCACTAGAAAACAGGGAAATAAAATCTTACCCTACTATAGCTGTGAGGTATCCTTGGCTATTCTTGTGCATGTTTTGGACCTCAAAACACTGTTCTTTGTTCTTAAGCCTGGAAAGATCTAGAGATTGAAACTGTCAACTGTAGGTAAAGAGGAAAGAAGTTTAACATCTGTTCTTCATGAAAAACACCTTTCCTATAGCTTTCTCATTTAAACAAAAGTGCTTTTCATTACAGAGCATATGGTCTTGTTAATGTGAGTACAGTCATGTGCTATTGTGCTCATTTTAAGTACATTCTCATGCCAAGGTCAAAATTAACATCTTTAAATCAAAGCCAATAGCCATCAGGCAGTCAGTAATAATCTTAGAACAACCATGACAACAAGACAATCATTTGCTGTATAATTACTAAAACAATATTACTATGCTCAAGTATTATCACCTATTATGGAATTGAAGGAAAAGGGTACAGAAGGCTCTTAGAAAAGTTTTATATATGACACCTCCTGATTAGAGACTTTTACTGAATCTGTTAACCTTTAGTCACTCCGTGTTCATCTTCTGTTGATGTTCTACCTGCGATTCTTAGAAAAAAAAATCCAAAACAAAACTACAAACAAACAATGAAAACCAGCTACTAGATAACATAAATGGTCTCTCTAGGAAGTTATCTGCTCCTGAACATAGGATGCAAGACCTAGCACACTGTTGTGGTTCTTCTTGCAAAGCATCTAATCCATATGACAGTGTTGATCATTATGCCAATAGCAGCAAAGTATCAAAAAAATTCTCAACTGAAGATTGTAGGTCACAATACTGATTCCCATCTTTTGTCTTCAGGTCCCAAGGTAGCATGAAGTGTTAAAGTTGGTGGAGTCTCAACAACAGAGGAAGCAAAAGCCAGGTCTATGCTGAATAAAAAAAAATATTTTTCTGATTCTAATTAGGGGTTTTTTTTGCATAACTATTCAGAAACATAACCGATGATGATAATTACTTGTATAAGAAAATAATTGCTTCTAATGACTTTTTTAGAATGGACAAAAGAGCTATGAGGCAAGAGGGATTAGAGCAGGGGTAGCTGAATGTTAAATGCATTTCATTGGATTCTGATGGAGAAGACAAGCAACCCATAAGCTTGGCATGCGGACACAGTTGGATATAGGCATTCATTCAGCATGTATGCATGCTTAACAGAAAACTATTAAAAACTCATTTTGCTGGCAGGCTGTAATTCTACAACAAGTAGGATTATATTGACTATAGACAAAGTAATTTGAATTCCTGACTCTGACATTCCACTGAGAAAGAAAGTCTGCATAAGTGATGATGTCACAATCATGCTTTTATGTGAAAAGTGCCGTTTCAGCTAAAGCAACTGCTGATGGTCTGTGCAAATACTCCATTTTCATATCTAGATTAATCAGCACATGTAGTGTTAAAATATTGAAAATTTTGATAAGAATTTGAAATATGAAAGAGAACCTGAATATGCTCTTCAAGAATTTGATGGGCACTGTTGTGGTTGATGGAGACATAGTGCTTTGGTGGATTGTAGGTAAGGAAATGAGAGACTTACTTGAGTGTAAATAGTTCCCAGCCACTGTAGTTTTAGGCTGAGGATCATGAGGATTATGCATACTTTAAAGACAGTTCAAGCAACACATGGGTTTCTACAGTAACAACAGTACTACCCAGCATATGGTATTCAGTTTTATGTTATATACTCAGATTGACATTGACATTAATGTTGCTGTTTTCATTAAATTTGTTTTTATTTCAGCCCATAGGTCGCCTCTCCTTTTTCCAAACCTCCTCCTTGGCTGGGTAGGGGTAATTGGGTAATAGAGTGGCTGCCATATTTTAGCCCCAGATATGGGCTAAGTGTAGACGGTACATTATATTAAAGTATGGGAAAGGGAATAGTAATTCATGAGCATGACATAAACGGTATGAAAAAAAGGGGTGGAGAATGTGCTGATTTGGACTAGGGTAGAGCAAATTTTCTTCACAGTAGCTGGTATGGGGCTGTGTTTGGATTTGTGCTGGAAACTGTTGATAACACAGGGATATTTTTGTTGCTGCTGAGCAGCACTTATACTGAGGCCTTTTCTGCTCCTCACTTCACCAGCAAGTAGGCTGGGGGGGGCACAAGAAGCTGGAAGGAGACACAGCTAGGACAGATGACCCCAGCTGACAGAAGAGACACTGCAGACTATATGATGTCATGTTCATCCTATAAAGCTGGGGGAAGAAGGAGGAAACAGGGACGTTCAGAATGATGATGTTAAACCATGATAGAGACCTGAACCTAACATCTGAATAGTATAGTTTATGGCCATCTGAGCAGCTAGTGCTTCAGTATGTAACATGTTCTCTACCTTGAACTGAGTCTTTATCTACCCTTTGTGCCACTGTGTGTTTTATTTTGTGCCGAGTTAAAGGAATGTGATGGCTTCTATTTGACTTTGTGAAAGCATTGGAGAAAATGTTTCTGATGATAGGCCAAACAAGAAGGAGATAAAACCACAGGATATTACATTTCACAGTCTACTCAGTCTATCATCATAATGTTGATCAACATCAAACAACAAAAAAAGGTCTTGGCTTTTTAGTAGGGTAGTGGCACTTTGAAATGGGGCTGCATGTATCACTAGATCTCTGCAATACAATCTGTGATTTGAAGTGAATGCTGAGAAGGTGAGGCTTTTTCTCTCAAGCTTACATTCTGATGACTGGTACTATCATGGGTTTATGTGGTTGCACATACCCCTGCACATACACACTTGCCTCTTATTGAATCTCAGATTTATGCTACTCTTCTGCTGGCAGCATTCTCAAGATGTTGACCAAAAGAGGCCTAAACTTGCTGAAAACACAAAGAGAAGCAAACACACTTTACTATGCATAATGAATATTCAAAGTATTGACTTAGCAAAGCTAGAGTAGAGAATTAAAAATGTACAGTTTCTGTCTCATCTGGATAAAACTGTAAACAGAAGGAGAAGTTTGATAGACTTTTAATATAACTCTGTGAAAGTACAGTATCATTGCATGTTGGGATCTGATCCACTCTGTGAGTGTGAGTCCGCACTTGCACTTTACATCAATATTTTTTTGTGTAGTAAATGCTGTAGGATTCTAATTACCCCTTTCACTTAGGTTTTTGAGTTGTACTACTGTGGACTGAAAAATTTAGACACAAAAAACTTCTTCCAGTTCTTTCATGAATATTAATAAATATTCTTTTCAAAATCACATTCAGTTGCATTGAATTAATATTTCTTTTTTTAAAATCCTAAGTAGCATTATCCCAACAATTTATTGACACTTTGCAAAAAATAATTTTTTAAAACTGATTTAAAACACATTTTTGAAATTTCAAATCTCAAAAACTGTTGAGACTTCAGGCTATATCTGGAACTGCTTCATATTAACATTAAGGAGAAACTTGACAAGTTGTTCTTGAAAAGATCTTACTTGAATATTCAATAATGGTTAATAATTGAGGATATGAGTCAGATCTTACTTTAAATACTCCTGAACTGTCTTTGATTTTTTAAAAAAAAAAAATTTTTAAATTCTATTAGGGAAAGGTTAATTAATTTTGGAGGTGTTCTTTTTGCCCTTTTTTTTTTTTGGTCCCTGCTGTTCGGACAGTACTGGTACAAGCAATTTTGCTGTTCTCTATAGTGATTATTCCTTCTCAATTCATAAAATGTAACACAATGCTATTGTAAAACCATACTTGATATTTTATAGACTGATATTAAGCTTCAGAAAAACAAGTGGCCAATGTGAACAACACAATAAACCTCCCTTACCTTATTCTTTATTTTTTTATGAACATCAACCCATGAGTAAGGCATAAGAAGATTGCCTTGTGTAGGCATAATTAAACAAGGAAATCCCTATTTATGCTGCTTCACCAGTGATACCAATTTTTTGAAAATTTAGCATAGAATCATTAACTTCTGTAATTTTTCACCATCAAGTTAGTTACATTGGCTAATCTTTAATTTTAATTAATGTAGTGGATGTAAAGAGAAGAACCTGACAGACCTGAATCTAACTAAGGACTGACATTTGTGGCAAGACCAATGTAGATCAGAGGTGTCCTTCACTTTGAAGAAAATGCTTTGCTATAGGAATTTGTTAGTAATACTATTTATGAATTAATTTTCAAGAGTAAAATTTGATAACTGAGTCACTGTAAGCATGCATTATGAGGAATAGGGTTTTTTCATAAAAATTTGCAACAGTTAGTGTATTGCCTTCACCATTTCTGCTTTACCAGCCCAAATGTTAACCTGTCCCAGTGCTGTCAGAGACATTGAGAGTTGTCTGAACTAAGATTTGTTAGCAGGTTTCATCATCATAAATTGTTACCACCATAGGATATACATTTGGCACGTAGCCTGAAGGAATCACAAATCTAAAGTGAATGGGGAACAAAGGTAAAGGTGGGATGCCAATACCAGTTTCTGACAGCACACTTAGGAAAGCCTCTAGAAATCAAAGTGTTAAAGTCATTTCAGTCCCTGGGCAAGTCTGATATTTGTATCACTGGAAATATCAGTATCCTGTAGAGGAAACAGACTGAGGTTTCCTATAGTGTGAAAGACTGAGGAACTAAACATATTGTCTCAATGGAACATATAAAAGAGATGTCTTTGTTTCCTCTGTCACAAGCTAGTATGTTCTTCATAGGGGCAGAATTAACAGGTGAATTTCTATAAGCATATTTTGACCACTGTTTTATATAGAAGCTGAAATCTTTAACATCACTACCATTGATCACAGTCAGTTGAAATCCTGCCATATCTTATAACCTGAAAGAGATGGAACTACGTCTGTACCTGGACGGGAAAACTCCAGCTGCCACCTTCCTGTTACAACATCCAACTATCACAGAGAACATGACATTCCATTATTTGGTTTGTTAGTGTGTGATTGCTTCTGGATGGTGCTAAAGGCCAAAGGAACTGCAAATTTCTGTATGAGACATAAAATGATTATTTAAAAGATCCTACACCACTTTTCCTTACAGGATAGGCACTTGAAACCTATTCTGGCTAAATGCTAACTTGACTAAATTTTTTTTTTTTTTTTTTCTTTAGAAGCTCTACCCAAATTGTCAGTGGTTAGTACTATAGTGGAGATGTTATGTCATTTGTGACCCTGAACTCTTGACTAAGTCTTGACTTTGTGCTGTAAAAGTCGCATTTCAAACTAAAGTGTCTCTGACAATAATGGTTGAAGTTATATGCAACATAGAATTGTACATAAAATGCTTTTGGCAAATATATCTGGTATTATTCAATTTTATATATCTTCAAATATATTAAGAATGCATGTTACTTTCATTCATTCATATCTACAACTATGTGTCAATGGAAAGAAGCTTAGGGAACAAGACATTATAGAGATCAAACAATGAGATAAATAACATTTCATAAGAAGGTTCTGAGTTTAACTCTTAACCCAAATATACGGCTTCTTTATTACAAGACTCTTTTTTGTGACCTGCATGTAATGAATGTGATGTTTTCATAGTTTGGTGTGTACAGCCCCGTAGAATACCAATCTTCACTAATTGGGCTCTGCTTTTGGCAAGCCAAGATGGCAGCTTGGCTTTGCTTGTAAATGCCAAATCTATTTTTTTGACAACCATAGTAGATTCCTCCAAATCCAAGGAAGACTTGATGTACTCCAAGTTGTTTTGTTTGGGGATGCAGTTTGCAGTGCTGTCATCTAATAGGTGTTGAGTTAGTGAATAAACTCTGGGATGTCTGAGCAAATCATCACACCTTTCATTGACTCTAAATGTGTACAGAAATAAAAAAAAATACACTACTGAATATTCTGCTTCATAATTTCTTTCCCTTTTACCTTTATTAGGTATTTTAACAGTGGAACTTGCAACTAAACACTTCTTTTCTGTTTTTACCAAAGCTTTGTCTGTAATCCTGCTCAACATCTCTGGTGTGATACATTTGAAATTTTCCCACGGCTCTCATCAAATGCCAAACTTGTTCCAATTTTATGCCCTTATGTGTTTGGGTTTTTTTGATTCCTTTTCTCCAACCTTGTTGCCAAAGAGTATTGGCAGGGTTTATTGATCTTCTGCACTGGTATTTACATCGTTTGTTTTCCCAAATTGCTTTATTCCTTCTCTTGGCATAAGGCAATCTAGAACGTATTCCCTTGGCCCTTCATACAAAAGCATGAAACAACACCAACAGCAGATGATGTGGTGATAGCAGCCGATTTGGCATCTGAAGAGGCAGCATTAGGAGTCTCAGTAGGAGAAGGGAACTCTTTTTGTGGTAGTACCCTCTCTCTATGTCACAAAGCCAACATGCTCTTGGCTTTCTTGTGAGAAGGAGGTTCTTCTGGTTTGAATAATTCTGTTTCAGTCTTTCGCTAAGGAAGTTCTTATTAAAGAAGGAAAAGAGGATGAAAGTTATTTTTTTCTGCCTTGCTTTAAAATGTATTTCAGTGCTGCTATGTAGGTTTCTATTGCAGAAATACTTTGTAAATGCATCCCACACAATTCTCTATACAGATCAACCACAGTACATTTAATTAATGAAGTAGAACTGTGCAAAACCAGAAATTTGAGATGAAAATAACAGTATAAAATACTTAGTGCTTCCTTTTAATGCAAGAAAACATTACACTATTTTTTCCAAGCCACTTAAAATGTCCCGAGTGAAACAACCCATGGCACTTCCCTGGTAGGATTGTTCTGCTATTTAATAGATCTCACTCAGAAAATGTTTATTTGATATTCACTTTACATTTTTTCCCCTTGATTTTACCATAAGCACTGCTTTTAGCAGTTAATAAGGTTCCTATGTGAACAACAACCACTTTAAAAATTAAAGTCTTTGTCTTGGTCTTTTCAGAGAAATTATCTCATTAGAGGAAACTTCTGATGGAGTACTAGTTTGAATCAAATTCCTATTGCTCAAATTCATATGATTCAAAAAAAAAGTAATGAAGGCTGATGAAGACAACTAGTATTCCATCAATTTAGTTAAAACAGTATTTTTTTAAATCACATAATTTGTTGCATATTATTTTTATTTTATAAATTATTTGTACAGTAATGTCTTTGCTTTTCACCAACTCTAGATATTTTACCCAGAGTATTGTTCAAAACAGTTTCCAACAATTCTACTTCCATATAGTAAGTATGCCTTCATATTAGTTAAACAGCTCTGATTCAAGTGAGGAATTGCTGAAATTACACCAATATATTGCCTCCCAGTTGAGTTTCAAATCATTTCTACCTATAATTACCCACAGATCTATGGAAAATGTTTCTGGTCAACATGCAACTCAGACAAATAAGATTGAGCAGTATAGTATGAATGAGTGTGTTTGATTGTATTTCAGATTCTTTCACTATTAATAAAATCAGGAAAAAAGTCTGCCATTGTTTTACAGTGTGTGCTTGTATTATTCTACAGCACTTGTACTACTGATAAAAAAGAAATTTCTTATAATTTCATTTGTAAGTGGAGGAAATTGACTATGTAGAAGAAGTCAGCAAATGAGAAAAATATGGAATTGCATACTTCTTACATAGTCATTTCTCCTACTGTTTTATTGTAGTATTGCTTCTTTCTAGTTAAGATATAAATTGAATAAGGTCCCATCTAAGAATTTATAAGAAAAAGCTATGAGCCATTATAACAGAATCAAAGTTTACTGTCAGTGAGAGTAAATGAATTCTATCCTACCCTCGCTATAACTTCTAGAACACTACTCAAGTTGTGAAGGAGGTCTTGTTTTCTCTTACAGCACAAAAAGTAGGTTGCCACCTATGTCTCGCAACATATCTGTAAATAACAGATTGCACCAATTATGTTAGTGGTTTGCTGCCATGCATTGAAATGAAATGCAGCAGTGGGTATGATTTATAGCAGAATGCACCATTTTGGTTTCTAAAGCTGATAAGCAGAGAAGCATGAATTATTAAACTGAGTTGCAGCTTTACAGAAAGGTGAGTAATCAAGATTTACTTGCACAAAACAAGAAAGCTGTGATTAATTTCATATAATGATGTGTGCCTAAAAAAATGGTACATTTAAAGGTCAGTTTAATAGCGGAAATATGATTTCAAGGGAAAGGAGTACCTTTGCTCTTGTGTGATTCAACCAACATATGCAGTGGAGTATTGAGTTTCAAGTGAAATAACACAGAATTGTACCATTACTTAAACCAGGAGCTTAAAAAAACAAACCAAACAAACAAATTAAAACCAGTTCTTTATCCTGTATTACAAAGCAAAAAAATAAATTTAAAAGAATTCTACAGTTTCAGGAGAGTGACACTGCCAAGACAATGAAGACATTAAGGATTCAGATCACATAGAAGTCCTTGAGTGTGTCTTAAAATGTTCAATTTACAAATCATTGCAGGTAAGGATTGATTTCTGGTACTTCAGTTTTCTGGATAGGCTGAAATTATCTTTAAAGTGTATCTGCATTTTTCCCTGTGCTTCTGTCCCTCCCCTCTGTTTCTAGTTCATCAGAGGACAAAAAGCAGAGATGAGTGTATATGAAATTTTTTCTTTCTATTCCTAACCAGCACTAAAAAAAGAGAAGTTTTTTGTTAAGACAGATGTTTTGTCTTTAACTCAGTTCCTATGGTTACAAAATTCTTCTGTACCTTCTGTACCAAACCAATATCAACTGTGAAAGTCTCAAAATTAGAGTACTTGACTGAAAGGAAATAGCAGAGAGGCATGCCTAGAGGCGTATGTAGAGCTACAATTTTAGCTGAATATTTTCTCAAGGTTGACAAAATTATCATGAAACCTTTAGGTATAGTAAGCAAGGCAAATAAGGAAAAAAACCGCAACAGAATTCAGGGACTATATCCTTGCTGTAAGATGTTCACTTTTGTCCTGTATTTCATTCTATAAGAATGGAGAGGGTTATCTTATAAAAGCAACAAAGGTCGTGGTTATTTGATCTAAGACCATATGAGTCCATCAGGGAAGTCTCTCCATTTTTTCAAAGCTAGTACTAGTCTGGTCTGTACTTTCATGTTGATCCTTGGGAAAGAAATTGTCTTCCCTACTTCATAAGGGTTTCTTTACTACTATTTTACTGTCTGGGAGCAGTAGGATTTCACCTAGTTTTCCCTGTGTTATCCCCTTCAACATTTTTATCTTTGTGAGCATCCCCACTGCTGATGTCTCTTCCTGGAAATACTCTTGCTGAATTTCTCCTGCTTAGGAAGGTTTTTTTCCTTCTCTTATCTAATCTCAGCATGCTGGTTTTTAACATAGGGGTTATTTCAGCAGTTGTAAGACATCTTTAGTCAGCCTCTAATAAGAACTCTTCTTTCCATATTAACATCTCTGAAGTTTTCCTTCAGTGCTACCCTCGTTTTTCCTTACTCCTTTGTTTTCTCTAAGCACAAGACATTCACTTGCTTTTTGATTTACTCATATATCAAGGGCCTGAAATTCCACAAGAAAGAGAACACAAAGAAATACATATCTGAGACACTCAGAACTGTTTCAGCACTTTCACAAAGACTACAATCAGTCTTGTTATTTAATGACAGCCCCAATTCTCTTTCTCATGGCCCTTCAGTACTTCCAACGTTTGCATCAACCATTTGCAAATCTTCAGAAACAGATTTAAAATATTTACAAGGCTCTGAGTGTTTTATATTTACTGTCACCTTGTAACACTATTGATCTCGGATGTGAGTGCTTGCCTTGATTTAGCAACACTTAAAATATTTAAGTTCTATGGTTTGCATTGAGTATAACAAAACGAAAGAAAGCATCATAGAGGGATAAGAGTAAACTAACATGTTTCTAAAGAAAAGTATCAGCTCATAGAGTGTAATAAAGGGTCTCATGTAAGTCCCACTGGAAAAGACTTCAGAAAGACTTTTGGGGAGATAAATTGAAGGGTAGGAAATGAAGGAAGGATACTTTATGAAAGTAGAAAACCTCTTCCAATAAACAATAGACAAGAGAAGTAAAATAAAAAGTATGCTAAAAATCTTTCTTGAAGTAGTTGTGCTATCATTAAATCACACAGTATTTAGATACCATAGTGAGAGGCTTTCCTTATTAGTATTATTACTACTGCTAGTCTGTATTTGTATACTAAGGGTAAGATTGTTGTCTTGAAATATCTAC
Source organism: Actenoides hombroni (assembly GCA_024336885.1). NCBI lineage: Eukaryota > Metazoa > Chordata > Aves > Coraciiformes > Alcedinidae > Actenoides > Actenoides hombroni. Next base: position 202,943 of record WUAM01000399.1, read on the forward strand.
CAGACAGACATACAGGTCAGTATGACATCTCAGAATTATTTTGGGATAGCTACACCTTAATGGAAAGAAAAATACTCAGTTAACAATACAAGACAGAAGATAATAGATGATATGTTGGAGTAAAGCTGTGTAACACTTAAGTAGCATCTGTATAATGAAACTCAAATCTGAATGAGTGCTTTGATTTTTTTAGCAATTTATTATAATTTGTTTCCAATCAAACTAAAACTTAGAGCACTTGCCTCCTGAAGCCAATCAGGTTTTCTTCTTTTTCTTTTTTGTAATAAAATTATTATTGCATTCAATACATTGATTTATTTTGTAAAGTAGCCCTTGTATCTATTATTTTTAAAATTAATGAATATTATAGAGCTTTTAGAAAAATAAGATGTATTTCTGTCTTTTCTTCATACTCTTTGTATTGCTTCTGATGGAAACAAAAACCTTTTGAAAAAACAGAAAAGATTTTATGAATAGTTTTGACCAATTATTTTGAATGAACACTTCTCTACAGGTTTTAGCTCATGGACCTATTCTGGTGTTAATATCTATATATCTGATTCTAGCACTGCTCTAAAGAAAGATTACTCAAACCCATACTCAAAGCATCATGTGCGCTTAAGCATTTGTGTTTTAAGATAGAATGCAGAATTTAATAGTTGAAATAGAAACTGAGCTTTTCCAAACTACATATCAAATATTCTCTATAACAGTAAATTCAGCCTAGTGAAAGACATTTTACATTAATCCCCTCAAATACATTTCAGTGGATCATCAGAAAAGTAAGCAGAGCATGATCAGTGTTAAATAGAAAATGTTGGTTCAAAACATTCATTTCTCCTACTTCCTGAAATGAAAATCGCAGGGTAAAAGAAAAAAGGCAGGGAAAAAACAAAGCACTACAGTTAGAACAACTAACATCCCCAAACTTTTTTCCTCTATCCAGTCTATCAATCTACTAGCACAACCTCGCAGCAAGTAGTCAGATTCCTGTTTCCAAGTGTTCCTAAACAAGCAGGTTTGACTAAACTTTTGCTACAACAGGTTTATTAATTTCAGACTGAGGATATATCAATTAAAGCCAATCCATCTTCGAAGTCAAACAGATGAAATTTCTTTTATCCTCAGGAAGGGCATGCATGAATTCATAATTGCAAAGCATTGCTCAGGTCCTCCATTTGCTTTCATCTTGTGAGGAGATTAATAGCCATCCTTGGGATACCAGCTGCTTTCTATTTATCAAAGGGATGCCAGGGCGCTGGCAGTTCTGCCAGAGGATTAAAGGCAAGGCAGAGTATGAAAAACTAGCAGCACCTTTGGACTCAGGCAGGGGAGGAGAAACAAGCAGTAGTTTGTACACCTGATCCTCCCAAGTGCTGCCCTTACTCCCTCTTTGGACACAGGTTTCCTGTTAGCCTTCTGAGCTTAGCTGGCTGCCTAGACCTAAGGCCAATAGATTGCACTATTTCAAAGAACTGCAGTTTAATTCCATTTGAATGTCTCTCCTCTTGCTCCCCTGTCACACCTTAACAAACAGTAAGGCTATCTTTCAGCAAAAAATGATTGTAATTGGTGTACTGTGAATCATGGAATTTCATTTTGGAGAGCCATTTTGCATTTCACACCCCTACTGTCTACAACTACATCAAATTCATGCATCATTCAATTTTATTTTAGTTTTAAATGTGACATATGTTCATATCTTTGTCTTCTGTTCAGTGTCCCCACAGTCAAAAAATGAATGGTGTAGTGAGGTGGCTTGTTTGGTTTATTTTGTTTCTTTTTAACCATTTCTTTTCAAGCATGAATAGAAGATTAAATATCCTAGGTGATCTATTAAGTGGCCAAGCTACAGTGCAATCTGTCAGTATTTCTCTAGGCTGAAAAGATATGTATAATTTTTTCTTCATTATCTTAGTAGTACCTGGATTTTAACTCTGTTCTCAGCTGCAGTGAAAATTATAACATTGGACCTAATAAGTTAAGAATTATTTTAAAACAATTTCCACATTTCCAGAGTATTGCAGTTATTAGTAGTTTACAGTTGATAATGATAATATAGACAAAAGTTTTTTAAATTGCCATTTATATACAAAGAAAATCCCACATGGCTTCAGATTTTAATACTGAGATTTCTATCTTTATATTCCATAAATTGCACAAAAAAATGTTTTGAATATTTGCGCAGTCAATATTCTTTAGTTGCCATTCAGCTATCAAGATTGAGAAACACATAATCCTTCATATATTCTGATGGTTGAACTTACAGATATTTTCTGGCAAGATAGAAATATATGTAGTTTGTTTCATAAGATGAGAAGTTATCATAATTGGCAGCATAAGTAAAAATAACTAGAATTAAACTTTTCAAGATTAGTCTAGGCTTTTGTGTCCTAAAGCAATTCTTCTATTTTATTTTTTTTTCTTTTGAGGTGTCCTTGAGTAAAAACTGAGATCAGAATAAGTAGTTCAAAATTTAATAATTTCAGAATAAAGAAGTTTTATGAAAAACTGTAGAATCATAGAATCTTTCTGACTGGAAGAGACCTTCAATATCATCAAGTCCAACCATTAACCCAGCATATCCCTCAGCACAACATCTCCGCAGCCTTTAAAGTCCTCCAGGAATGGGGACTCCACCACTTCACCCAGAAGCCTGGGCCAGGCCTTGACAACCCTTGTGAGGAAGAAATTTTTCCTCATGTCCAACCTAAACCCCTCCATGTGCAACTTGAGGCCATTACCTCTTGTCCTATTGCTGGCTACACAGAAGAACAGATCAAACCCCACCAAACTCCAAGATGGAGTCATTTCAGGGAGTTGTCAAGAGGGAGGAAGTTTTCCCTGAGTGTCCTTTTCTCCAGTATAAACAATCCTATTTCCCTCAGCTGCTCCTCACAAGACTTGTGCTTTAGACCCTTCAGGAGTTCTTACTGGAGTGAGAAATAAATGTATATCTGTGTAGCAGTGTAGAAACATTCAAATTAGCTCTGTGTTGACCTGAACAAAAAATGAAGTAGAAGAGGCAGGCAGATTGAGTGTGCATTCTAGGGCACAAACAAGGAGCTCGTGGATAGTGGTAATTTATCCAAGTTAATATGCATCAGTCTTCAGTACTGATACACCTATGTGCACATTAAATCTAAGATACTTGCACAGAGCTTCATTGTACCATTTGTTTCACAGGATCACAGGGCAGTTTAATTTGGAAGGGACCTTGAGAGGTCTCTAGTCTAATCTCTTGGTCAAAACATGGTGGACTGTGAGACTGGCCCATGTTATTTATCCAGTCTGGTCTTGAAAATCTTCAATGATGAAGTTGAACCAGCTGTGTCAACATTAGCTCCTGTATCAGGCTTTTGGACAAAAAAGAAACAGAATTTCAGGTTTACCCAGAATGGAAGAAAACACCAAGACGAGAATGGTGGAAGAATATAAAGGCGAAGAATCTGACTTATTGGCTTATTGCAAAAATGAGACACGATCCTAAGAGATTCTGTTATTAAACATTTTTTAGGAACTGAATCTTAACAGTAAATCTGAAAGAAAATGAAATAATGTCAGATTTTTTTGGGGAGTATTCTGTATCAATTTAAAAAGGAGTCTTAGGCTGGACATTAGGAAACACTTAATCCCTGAAAGAGTTGTGCAATAGGCTGCCCAGGTCGGTGGTGGAGTCCCCATCCGTGTAGGGATTTAAAAGACATGTAGATGAGGTGCTGAGGGACATGGTTTAGTGGTACAATTGGCAGTGTTAGGTTAATGATTGGACTCTATGATCTTAAACGTCTTTTCCAACTGAAATGATTCTATGATTCTATGAAATACCAACCATATTCTTAGATTTCTAAGTTAGGTCTGAATGCCAATGGTTTGATCTATATCAATGAATAAGAGCTCTTCTGGGATTTCCGGAGGTCAGAGAGTACTGAAGTGAATCATTTCATGAGATAATTTCCTTCAAATATACACTGATGACATCTCTCCCTTGATCTCAGCTGACCAATGTTCATACTGTGAAGCCTAACACATAGTATGTACTACAAAATTAGCCAGTTAGGAATACTGAAGTTTTGCAAGATTCATTTCCTCTTTGTAAATTATTGTTGCTCCACTAAAGCCTGTGTTCCTGTGAAAATTCCTTTTACTCAAAAGGTCTTTTTGTGAAATTATGAATCTTAGGGGCAATCACCCATGAAATCAGCAACACCAGAAATACTCCTCTCTAAAGACTTCTGTCTCTCTTCCATGACATATAAGATCATCCATGTAGAGCAGTACAATAGATGGTGGGGATCTGAAATACATGTTTTTCTGCTTATGAATAATCATATCATAAGCTGTAATATAGCTTTTGTTTATGTCTTTTAATGGCTCTTAGCTGTGACGGGAAACTTAGTAATAGGAAAGACTAATTTTGTTTCATATGTTCTGATCATACACAATTCACTAGAGGCACAATATAATTTCATTAGCCTTCCTTGTGCCAAGAGCTTTTTTTCTCTTGTTGCTTCAATGACTTCCAGCATGTTTCACGTAAGTTTTATTTTCTTTTACCTAGTATTCTTTCTTCTTGGATATAAAAAGACAAATGAGGTAATTATGTATAATTTTATTTTTATCAGCATCTGTATTACATTACAGTACATCCCTGGGCAATGCAAGTACTTAAGTTGTGTCAATAATATTGCAATGAACTTTCCTGTGTGAAGCATTATATATATATAATTGTCATTACAAATATATATATATAATTGTCATTACAATTAGCTAAATCATTACAGTATGATGGTTAGACCAGGGAAATCTGAGACACAGGACTTGTCCTTTCTGTTTAAAATGGGCAAACTACAAATCAGCACACAATTGATATGGTACATATAGATTTTTTGTTTCCCTTGTAGTACCTGAAAAAGACTTCATTATTTCATCTCCTGTTATGCACAGCTGTTAACAAATATTTAGTATGAAGCTGTTCATATGAGCTGAATGAACTAACTGCAGAGCTGTTTTTTGTGAATAGTTTTTGGTTTTTTTGTTATCTCTCTGGCAATTTGAATATCTCTACTAGGTTTATTTGGTGCCTGGGTGCTATTATTTCTTTTCCTTGTTTAACTCAGTGGTTAATATTTTCCATTTAGGCACAGTAAAATAACTGTTCTTTCCTCTCTTTACAAAGTTATCATTTATTCAGACTAATACACATATCCTGAGCAAGCTCTCCACATAAAACTAAATGTCACTAAAATCCTGAAGGTTTTTTTGCCCATCAGTGTTTCACAAATTCAAAAAATTATTTTAGAAAAAAAGACCAAAGCTTAATCAAAGGAATGGGTACTGAATAGGGATCTGGATCTTAGATATAGAAATATATGTAGTGCTTAAAATATATGCTTGGGTTTCAGAAATAGGATAAGAAAAGAAATTACTATAATATGCAATGATAAGGTGCTCACACTGCATTAATGTGATTTTAGTTCAACTCCTCTGTTTTTCAGTGTAAGTGGAATAGTACGCTCTCCACCCATACAAGGTCCTTCTTTTCAACATCTGTAAGGGTATAGCTTTCTAATACTTAACTAAACTCTTCATTAGCACAGCTGAGCTGTGGATATCCCCTTCTTATAAGAAATACTTTTGTTGTGCTCTAAAACCTCTAAAGTCATCTATGTTTGCACATGTGGGGCCTCTGGTAGCATCCTGTGCCTCTACTTTCAGAACTTCTGCTATAATCATGGAGATGACTACAATTTCATGAGTGTTTACCCTGATAACTAGAAGGAATAGTAAGTTATTTAAGGATGTGTATACACATAAATATTGTATCTTTTTATATTAAATAATATATATGAATTATATGTTCATTTTTGTCCTGGTTTTGCTGAGACAGAATCCTGGGCCAGCCATGGTATGCAGGCCATTAACAATTTCCAGTCAGGCAGCAGCTGAAGCTGGGAGGGGCACAAGCCAGGGCAGCTGCCCTGAGCTGGCTACAGGTGTGTCCCATCCCATAAATACCATGCTTAGGCTGAAGGGGAAAGTTTGCTCAGAGTGGAAGTTTCTCCTGGTCTTGCTTCTTCTCTTCTTTCTCCTCATCCCTGAAGAGGATCATTCTGCTCCTGAGGATGCTTTCCTAGTTATTGTGACCACTGTACATTCACTGAGCTGAGTATAAATTTATATATTTCATATTAGTATTAATACTAACAATAGTTTTGCTGTTTCATTTAATCTGTTTTCACTTCAACCTATGGGTCTCCTCTCCTTTTTCAGATCCCCCTTCTTGGCTGGGGAAGGGCATAAGGTAATAGAGCAACTGTTGTAGTTTAGCTCTGGCTGTGGGCTAAGCATAGATGATTATTTAATATACACAATGCTTTTCCAACTACACCTTTGTTAACATCTACCTAAACTTTTTTGAGTTTGTTCACATTATAAGTCTAGCAGTTTAGAGATGTTGGCTCATTGTTTCTTTGCCTTCAATTTCAAGCACTGAGCAGTGAGACTATTCTGTGTGCTATTTCCTAAATATTTCTCACTAAGCAATTTCTTTTTTCCCCAAGTCAAACACTTTATTTGCTCCAAAATGCAATGTTTAAGTTTTTAACTTATGCAGGAAGAAAACATGCTAAAGTGAGTGATTCGATTCGTGTTTATTGATGGTTATGTTTGAGGCTTACAATGAATGTCCTAGTCACTTAAGTTTGGTTTTTGTTGATGAGCTCACTAATTTTTCATGATGTTCCTTCATGAACAACTGCAATGATTTTGTCATGGACAACTACATTTCTACCCTTTCCTCTCTGTCTGAAGCAAAGAGTCTTTACATTGTAAATTTAAATGAGTTCATAGCAAAACAATTTTTGAAAGGGTTTTTTTGTGTTTGGGTTTTTTCTTTTTTGCATAAGAGATACTAGATATTTTTAATAGCATTTATAAAGAATAATTGCAAAGAAGGATACATTCTAGAGCTGTAAATCCTTTTTGAGGAGTTTGGGGGATGGAGAGTAATAGAGTCTGTAAATATATATCAGAGCTTCTTTCTGCATTGGTTACCAGCTAAAATCCTCTCCTGGATTTTCCACAAGGAGTAAATTGTAAGTGTATGATCATCCAGACTTTTGATCACACTGAAAATTCTGCTATAGCAGTCTCATTCCCACCCTAACACAACAACATTTTAATGCTATGGAAATGATAAGGAGAATAAAAGGAGAAATTTTTTTTTACAGTCACTTTGAGCAGATTTGGGCTATTGACTGTAATTACTGCATTTAAAAGAGCACAAAGCCTGTTTGTGCTATTGCCCATTACTTCAACGATCACACGGTTTTTGTCATAGCAAAATAGCATCTTCTTCTGACATAGGCTCTTTGTCTTTCTGATTATTCACATATGTTGGACATCATGTGAAAATACATTATCATGTGCATATAAATGCTCCTGAGAAAGCTTAGGAAAGGAATAGGAAAGCAGAGCATTCTACTGTGAAGAAGAGAAATTGGGAAAATAATTTGGAAGGCTTTTTCAAACAGGAAAATAAATAATAAAAATATCGCTGCTTTTTACAGATCTCTCTTCTCTTTTGGCTCTTAGATCCTTACAGTGATAGCAGCACTCTTATTAATTAATGAGAAGTTGTTCATCTCTAATTACTTTTTCATAGAGAAAAGCTGATATGGTTGTATTACTTGAGTTTTGATGATAAGAACCCTTATTGTGTGGGTTTTTTTCTTTGTTTTTAATCTTTCTGCCTTTTGGGAAATATATTAATACATGAGGCACCAGAATTAAGCCAGCTGTGTTCTGTCTCTTGACTTTCTGCTAGCCTTCAAGTTGCAGAGTCCACAGAACTGCAGGGTCTCCTATGAGAATAAGGCCACTCTTTGGTACGAAGGATGATTAATGTCCCTGCACTGCTACCCTGAGGAACTGACCTTCGCACTGGTGAAACCTGAATCAGTGAGAAATCCCTATCTCATCTTTCATTAAAATTACTCATCTTGGCCACAACATGGCCAAGATACTGGACAGTGAAGTGAATCACAATTTTTCTATTTTATTTTATTTTTTTCCCCTCCATGAATAAGTGCAAACTCTCTCATGTATAGTTTTTACAAATAGCAGCTGTGTAAGAACTGAGGCAAAGGAAATGTGAATGTGTGTGAGGGGGAGAACAATGCATAATGTATGGTTATTTTTCCTTTCTCACGTGGCATTTCTGTTCTTAAATAGCTCGGCTGTAACATTAGCAATTACATGAATCATGCTACATGATTTTTAACCTTCTCAGTTGTTATATAACAATAGCTGAGAAGTTTTAGAAATCGCTTTCATTATAATTGTGAAACTCTTCAATTATTCAATTTTTTAATTTTTTTTAAGAACAAACTATTTTCTGAGTGTTCTTTCTATTGCTTTCAGCAAACTATCCCAGCAAATCTGTCTGTCATACTGACACTCCTTCTCTTAACAGAGATGCAATTAGAGCTTGTTACAATTTTTTTTGTTGTGTTATATTTATACTATGTTCCCTAAGTATCCACCCCATGGATTTCCACATAAGCAGACTGTGTGTAAGCAGTTTCTGCTTACAGCATTTTCAGGAGTTGTTTCCCCTTTCATTTCTGGGAAAACACATATCATGTAAAGTCAATGGGAAAAAAAGTTACGCAGTAAAAAAGTCTATCATGTTAACTCAACACCAGTAAAACCAACAGCAAAAAAAATATTATTGAATTTAGTGGTACAAATGTAATCCCTAAAAGTAACTATGCTACTGATTAATTACTTCACATAGAATAGACATCTAGAAAGGTCAGCAATTAGCAGTGAAACCTCAATGATGTAGACGAAACTTCTGGAGGAAAGAAAAAAAATAAAAAAGTTTTTCTCTATACAAAGCCCTCTATCTGATTAAACAGCATTTCAATGTAATGAATTTTAATTTTCCAGTTGAAGGCAGTCATAAGCCCCTGTATTTTTGTAGACATGTGCCATAATAGAGTCAGGAATAGAAGAGGAAAAAGTTTTATAGCTACTTATGATTTAAATACTGCTGAAAGATTGGACAAATTTCTTGCCTCTGTTTTTCAATAGTATATTAACATTCATATCATAATGGCAAAATAAGAAGTAAAGAATTCACATATTTGGTATTTCTTTTTTATTCAAATACAAAGTCCTTCAAACTGCATTTTGAAACTAGAACTGGGCTGACTGAAATTTTCCAAGGGAATAAATAAACGCCTATATCAAAAAAGCCTAGTAACTTAAGGAACTAAAAAATCCTAGTCTCAGAAGGTTGAGTGAGATTATGCTGCTGTTTGGGACTTACATCTAAAATTCTGATAACTTTTTATCTGATAAATATTCTGTAAGGTTTGCTTGTTTCTTTCTCACTGATGCAGAAAAGTTAATTCCATTATTTTGAGTACTTCTCCATGTCATGGTCACTTGTGTTCCCAACTGCAAGTGCTCTTTCTAGGATGGCTGCAACAGCTCCTTCAGATATTTTAAAATAATCTAAATTAATTTAGAATAAACTAAAAAAGGGTAGATCTTGATTGGATATAATAATACATTTTTTATGATGAGGGTGGTGAGACACTGGAACAGGTTGTTTGGAGAAGTTGTGAACATCTTTTGAATTGTTTAAAGTCAGGTTAGACAGGGCTTTGAACAACCTGATCTAGTGAAAGGTGTTCCTGCCCATGACAGGTCCCTACCAGTCTGAACCTTTCTATGGCTCTGTGATTTTACATATGTTAAATGCTTTGATAACTTGGTTTTGGAAATGAAAATTGTTGCCTAAATTCACTGTAACAGATGAAATTTTATAGCTAGCAAAAGTGCACAGGTTTGGGGTTTTTTTGTGAGGATATTCCATTCTTCCTCTCCTTTGCGTTATCCATAGAATTTAGAAAATCATAGGAGCATTCGTTCTTTCTTTTTGCTGTACCAGAAGGTCTAGATACTCATTTACCTCAGTCCAAGTTGATTGTTTAAGTAACACTAGAGTGATGAGCTCAAGAGAAGAGAGTGGAAGACATGGAAGTAATAAGAGATAATTCTGATCCACAAGGCATCAAAACTGAGTTCAGTGCCTCAATTTCTGCTCTGAATGCTCTCTAGGCTTTGATTAAATGCATATGCTATTCACTTGCTTGCTTTTCTGTAACATCTTTTTGAAAAACTGAGCTTTTTTTTTTTCTCAGAAAAATCTTTTTCTGTCAAAATATTCTTTTTTTCTTTCTTTTCATAACATTTGTCTGCAGATCTGTGTCAGGCTCTGTACCATTTAGATTCATCACTGGATGAGGGTGAGGGCAGGATGAGGACTGTATAAAGCAGCTCCTGGGAAGAAAGGCCAGCCCTGGCAGAAGATCCTGCAGAGCTGCCTTCCCAGTACCACCAGCTTCACTGTCTCTCAGCTGGACACTCTGAGTTTCAACAGACAAACCTCCAGGAGGATGCAGATGCATTCACAGACCTGGAAGTTACTGTGAATTTAGATGGATCTTGACAGTGTTAAATATGCTTGAAAATAGCTCCCAATTATTTCTGTTGAGTACCGGGTATGAAGAGAGTCAGAACCTCCTCTGAGCAGCTGAGTTCTAGCTCTCCCCTCTTAACATGTCTTCCATATCTGTGAAGGGCATTTGTTCTAATAACCTAGTCCTTCATCTTCCCCTCTAGTTGAACAATTATTCCTTCTGTGATGAAAGAAGAAACAACTGTTGCAAAGTTAGGTTTAAAATTTGTCATTTGTACTGACTGTGTCCTCTCAGTTGTGGATAATATTACTAGATAAATAACTTAATTACTCATCAACAATAAAGCTCACTTCTGGAACTTTACCCCCTATCAGTTGCTTATAGTCACATTTATTCACACTAGTCTATGTGAAATAGAGAGTTACAATAATTATCCAAAACACGGGAAGCGTATTTCTTTTTTAAATGACTATTTCATAATTTAACAGTACTCTAAAAAAGAATTTAGTACTCGGGAAGTGTTGACAGACTTGGAAATTGACTTATGTCTTTATCTACAGAGGCTACATCACTTGCAGAAGAACATCACAATTCTCTAAAAATAAGACAGCTAATTATTTTCTCTGATCCCTTACTGGGTCTTTAATTAGAAAATGAGACAGGAAGAAGGCTTATGCAGCTTAAAGCTTCATGAAATGGGAAAGCAGAGGTGGAAGGGGAGAAGGAAGGATAAGTGAGAACACTTAATTATTAGATTCCATAATTGTTTATGCTAAAATTTGTAGTTTGTGAATATACACACAAGGTAATGAAATAGCTTAATGCTCGACACAAAGTTACATTTATTTATGTATTTATTAAGTTAATAGGCCATTATTTCTGCCTCTAAATGTATTTCATTGCTGATATGGAGAATATTCTATCCACATAATTTTTCTTCTCAGTCTACCCATGTTAATGTATTTTGTAAAAAAGTCAATATCTGGATATTTTCAGAGGCAGTCAGTATAGTACTATAGTACTAACTATATATGTGTTCCACTGAGCATCACATTAACCAATTATTGGTTTATTTTTCAATATAAATCAGAGCAGGCAGCATATTACTTTTATTTATGACAATTGCCTATGAGTTTAAGTGTTGTCAGAATATCTGCTTGCTAGAAACATCATAACGATAGCTAAGACCCTTTGCTCTTTCTGCACTTCTACAACTAACAATCTGCAGTGGGACAATACAGTTGACAGTACTGTAGGATTGAGCAGAACCTGAATCTCTAGAACTCATGCAACAAAGAATTGTCCAGCAATTGCTCTCACCATAACATACTGGTGTGGTAAGATGGAAGTTGCCATCCAGAAATAAGTTTTTATTCAGTTCCAAGACGAAAGTACAGATTCTCAAAAATTAAATTAACATTATCATAAATTCTGAAATACACTTACAAAAATTATTAACCTGTTAGTGATCTCGCTTCACAATTTTCAATCTTATTCAAATTCTAGAGAGTTATCCAATGTATCACTTAAGTAATTCTTTTGACCTTTGTATCTATTCCATAAAACTGGGATTTATGCAAAAATTCCTCAAGCAATTTAATTTTATTAGTGTCACATTATAATCAGAGATAATTGCAGCAGTGACTTTTTCACTTAAAACAAATAAAATATAACTTTTAAAAGCATCTAGAAATATATAGCTAGTGTTTATGAGCACTAATAATAAATTATAATTAAGGGTCATATAAGAATAAACATATGCCTCCAGCACACACTTATTTCAGCCTTCTGTAAGTCTTCAGTGGTATGTTGAAAAATGACAGCAATAAAATGTTGTGTGCTATGGGATAGCTGGGAGGAGATCTGGAGTTTTGAAGGAGGTGAAATGGTATACTGTAAAACAGTGCAGCTATGTGGTTTTGTGTGGTGATTTTGTGTGGTCTTTTTCCTAATATCCATCCTAAACCTCCCATGGTGTAACTTGAGGCCATGTCCTCTTGTCCTATCACTTGTTCCTTGAGAGAAGGGAATAATGCTCCCTTCGCTATAACCTTCCTGAAGGTAGTTATAGAAAGCAATAAGGTTTCCCCTGAGCCTCATTTTGCCAGACTGGTTCCCTCAGCTGCTCCTCAGGAGACTTGTGCTCTAGACCCTTTACCAGTTTCATTATCCTTCTTTGGACATGCTCCAGCACTTCAGTGTAGTGAGGATCCCAAAACTGAACCCAAATATTTGAGGTACTGTCTTTGAGACCTATTATGAGTAAGTGCCCATTCTCTCAGGTAGGTCTCTAATCCTGTTTGGATTTAAATGGCTCTGGATGAGACTGTGTGCACAGCAGTTCTGTAGTCAAGATCTCGTATATAGTTCCTCTGTGTTGTTGGAGGCCTTCTTGTGTGAAAGCATAATCAGGCTTGTAAAGCAAGAAGAAGGTGAATCCTGCCTGTCTTGACTACTTCATGAATACTGCTGTTGAGAGATTGGCTCATGGGAACTCTTTCAGGTCTGAGATGTTGTGCTATTAAAAACTGCTGGAGCAGGGAGTATGTCTCTCGCTGTATTTGCTGTCCTCTTCTATCACTTCTAGCTGCATTCTAGCCTCACCAATACAACAGGTGTTACCAGAAGTGGATATGAGTCTGACTTTATACTCTTACCTACTGCAGAATTAACTAGAAATATGTATCACTACCACCAAAAAACCCAAAACCAACCAAACAAAAAAAAACCAAAAAGCCCACCCAACCAACCCAGAAAATATTTTTCTTATTATATTTACTATTTGATTTCCTATTTCTCAGACTATTTGTGAGATTTCTTGGGGGAGGGTGCTGCTTTTGCATTGCATTCCTTACAGAAAGACCCAGTTGAAGATCACATTAAGTGTGGGCTGTTAAAGGCTGGGTTGCTATTGCATTTCTTAAGTGAACAAAGGCTGATTATTTTGCTGAGGATTAAACATTGAAACTGTGAGTAAATAAAGAAGGAAATAGCATGGCCAGACTGTTTGAATTGCACCACTGTTTCCATGGTTTATGATTTTGTATCATGAAAAGGCACAGGGTCTCCTGCTGGCTACAAAATAATAAACTGTTACAATATGGAATATGGAGTGTTTTGAGTTAGCTTAGGAAATGAAATGTAAGACAGTGCTGTGTGCTTAATGATGAACTCCTGGTGATAGAGATGTAGATTTTTTTTTAGATCTCTTGTGCTTAGAAATGCTACTATAAGAAAAAAATATAATACTAATAAAACCATATGCTACTTACATGTTTACATAGTTCCATATACATAAATAATAGAATGGTGTAGTTTTCTTGCCTCCCTGTTGGCTGCCTGAGCAGTAGTTAAACTATTCCAAACTGATATATTAGGAACATTCCAGAAGAATAGAGAAACTGTATTTACAATTTACAACCTAACTAATTTTTAAAAGTTAACTTGGTGATTTCTCTGTGCTAGCCACCTGGCTACTACTATGTTTAGTGCATTTCCCCACTTCTATCTCGTTTCTTGAAAGGTCTATACAAACACCATATTAAAATTAATTGTAACCATTTTGTCATCTATAAAGCCACTCTGTAAACATCTTCTTTCTTTTCTTTAAAATATATTACAAAACAATAACAAAAAAAGTAACAAAAAAAACCCACTAAAAAATACATCCAAGGGAGTTACTCCATTAAATGAGTTGAAAATAAGCATGAAATTTAAATTAGAACTGTATTTTTTTTTAAATCTGTGAGTTTACTTTTGACCTAGGAAAATACAGTTTTCACTTAGAATTATTTTGCTTTTCATAAATAATTCTAAATATAATTAAGTGAAATATATGTAAAGTGAAGGAAATCTAACTAGACTTGTCATGGATTGAAAATGCCAATTCTTTAGATTATTACTTATAAAGTATGTCTTTAATAGTTTGCTCTACCATAAACACAAACAACTTGAAATCCTATTCATTCTCTAGAGTGGGAGACTTGGCATTTTTCTGCCTGATAATGTTCATTTCATTAGGTCAAACAGGAACTCATTTTCAGATCAAAGCTGCTGAATGAAGGAAATTGAACATTTCTTGAATGACAGAAATAACCTGGAAAATATGTTTTTGTAAGAAAGTGATTATACTATGCATTTTCAGAATCCATGTATCTGTGGTTGTTATTTTGCAGACCTCTATCCTGGTGGGGAGGGTGGGGTGGGGGGAAACAGTAGAGGAAACAATAAAAGAAAAATAATTGAGATTTCCTTTTTTTTTTTTTTACCTTTGTTGGAGGAGATTTGAAAAGATAAGAATTCCTGTAACAGCTTGACAAGGTCCCCCCCTCTAGTATATAAACACCTATAGAATAAACCCCAGGTGTTTTCCTAGGAAGGTGCAGTAGAACTTGGAAATGCATGAAAAAGAATGGAAGGGATGAAGAAAAAGCAGACTAGATCTCTTTTTCATGTAAAAGACGTAAAATAGGGGAGACAGAATAGAAATCCTTACAATGAATAACAGGAGTAAGGTAAATAAAGGATTTACTTTCATATTGTAAGAAATACAAGTTACTCAGTGACGACCTATGGTTAACAGGGAAAAAAGTGGTTTTGTTTGTTTCTGCCTTACAAACTCACTGCTACAGGCTTCTTTTGGGGCCCCAAAGCACAAACAGACACAAAAAAAGGCTTAGACAAAGCTATGGAAGATGGGAATATTGATCAGTAAAAACCAGAACAATAGATATGCAATCCCAGCTGAAGAAAGGCCAAACACTGATTAATGGAGGAGTATACCCAAGTAAATACAAGACTTTATATGGGCTTTTTTCCCATTTATTCAGGCATTTTGCCTTCACTAGTATAACAATCCAGAATAGGACACTGATCTATACTGAGATTTTATCTAACAGAGTATTAGCTATTAATTTTATGTGCGTTCTACTCCATTTTCTGGAGAGGTGACCATGCCTTATAAGTACGTTGGAAATTCCATGAATATAACTCCACTGCTTATGGGTAAAAAAGTTGTCTATCTCTGTGCATTTTTCAATCCATTTCTTGCTTCAAATACCCAAAGATTCAAGGAGATTTGAAATGCTTGGGCAATGTACAGACAGCATCTAAGAATGGAGACAGTGTTTCTCAGACTTTTATCTGGGAGTTAGTATATACAGAAGATCCCTTGTAGCCATCACATCAGAGAGGAAGTTTTCTTATAGCTCAGTCTTCTTATAGAGGAAGCTGATATCACTTTGTGGAGATTCGTAGAGATCTATGGTGTATAAAGTAAACCCATTTGAAAGCCAAGAAAACCTTGTGCTTTTATTAATGGGGGGGGGGGGGGAGTGGTCAGATAATTTTCTGAAGAAAGAATTTGGAAAGTCCTTTTCTATGAAGGTTAGTCCTTGTCTGTAAGTCCTTCAGTACTGAGGTCACCCAGTAATGACTAAGGAAAAAAAAAAAGAGAACTTTTCTTGTAGAGTTTGTTTGTATTTCAGTCTTTCTTTGTGGACAGCTAGGCTATTCATTGCGTGTATCAGCTGATACTTTGTGCTCCCTTACACCTTTTGAGAGAAAGAGAATTTGCATATGCTCCTTTTGTAGATGAAGGATTTTACATGCATGCCTTATCTCTCAGCTTTTAAATTTTTCAATCTGAAGAGCTTTTCTACTAGTACTGCAGTAATTAATGACAGTGGAGAGACCTCCATATGCTCCTGTCTGTCTTAAATGTTGAAGGTTCTGAATTTCTCTTGCACACCAAACAGTTGTTTGTAAAGCCAAAAGAAGAGTAAAATGTGGTCAGGCCATCATCAGTTGGTTGTTGCTTAGATTTGAAGGAAACATGCCCCCTCAGGAAGTAAACCAGAACAAATAAATAGACTTATGCTTCTGTATATTTATGTGAATTTTAAACTATGCTAATTTTATACATAACAGTTGGTCCAGGCAGGCTCTATTTACAGTATTTCTGTAGTTAGACGTTGATATTCTCTGGCAATGAGTGTTTCCATAAGAAAACCTGCTCTTGTGGTACCTCATCCCAATGCATCAGTCATATGTTATTATGGTTTGGGAATATCAATTAAATACAGGATCTGAAATTAAAACAAATTCTAGATCTTCATCATGACTTCAAGTTAGAAATTTGCAGGAAGGCAGTATCAAAGTATATGTCATAAAAGTAGATAATAGGTAAGACTCAAAACATGCAAGTCTGAATGTTTTACAATATCGCTGACCATGGCCAGAAACTAAGATCTTTCTGTCACATAAAAGAGAAATGGATACACTGATCCTAAAAGTCTGATCCTTTCTAGTCCTAACAACTGGCTAAATTAAAAGAAATCTGTAAAATTTATCCTATGATAAGGTGAAGAAGAGATGGAGCTTAATCTTTGATTCAAATCCTGGATTTTATTTTATTTGGCTCCCTATGTTTAGCAAACATTCTTCTGGCAGTCTTTCATTGCACAAAGCCATTTTTATTGTGAAGACTCTAGTCCCTGCTACTCATAAAAACCTTTAAAAATGCATTAACACATTAATGCAAGTTATGCTGTACATAAATGTGGTTTAATCGGATACAAGTTTCAAAATACCAAAACTCAAAAGGAAGAACTGGACAGATCACATTACAGGAGGAAACTGTATCAGAAAGCTACAAACAGATTCTTCATGGCACCAAATTTTAGTTGTGTGCCAATACGAAGAATTGTTGAACTTAAATCTACTGAGAGAAACAATTTCAAAATTGAATTAGGACTTTAGGTTGAATGCGTCTGGGCACTAAAATAATCATTCACAGCTCTCATTTTTATATGTACATCTTGGACCCTTTATAGACACATAAAAGAGGCCATATATTTACAATCTGACATTTTATCTGCACTTGCAGCAAATCTGAAATACTTGATAAAGAAGTGTAGCTCCATAATATATCCTTTTTTTCTTATTATTATATCATGATGTGGACATACCTCCTCCTCTAGTATACTGAGCTAACTTTTATTCAGGTACTGAAAGACAAATACATCTCTTATATTTTTTTCTTACCATATTTCTAACTACACTTTTAGTTTGTCTTAACCACTGATTTCATACATTGCAATTGGTAAAAGGAATTGCTCATCAGACTTCAAAATGAAAATTTTACTGCTGCTATTTATTTACATTCCAATACAGATGTTCATATTCTATGAAGAACTAGGTTTTGATCCAGAGACACGAACACCATCAGAGGTTTCTGCTCTGGATTGTACTTTTGAATGAGGTTTACAAAGTTGCATATAGAAGCACTTAAGCTTGAGGGGAGCTATACTGAAATACACCCCAATATAAGAATTGAAAAAATTTTTGTGAGATATAGTAATTATTCAGATCAGAAGCTGGGGATGACAGCTGATGAAACAATGTCAGGATGGCTGAGAAGAATTGCATACAGTATCCAGGCAGATACTGGAAAAGGAAGGATGGCTTTTTGGAAGTTTGTGTCGGCTTAATCACTTAAGGACAGACAGTCTATGGAATAAGATGGAAAATATAATAAAGTAAAATAAAATAACATTTCCTAGGATTCAGAGGGAAGTCAGCAGGATTGAATCATGGAGAAAGACTAGAAGAATGTCATGATACAAATTTAGAGGGAGACATGCAGAGATGTAGTAAATAAGTAGAGGCATCTTGTGAACAGATGTGAAGTACATCAGTGAATTATTCACAGGAACATAAAGTACTGCACAGCTTTGAAACGTGGGAACTGATCTATTAACAGATCCATAGATGGTGGAACACTTTGTGAGGCCAGCCTTGTAAAGTTATTTGTCTTATAATAAATTTACAAGTTATTTGTCTTGTAGTAAAAAGTTTATATAGTTCCATGTGACTATTGTATTATACCAACGTTGTAAATATCAGTTGTTCTAATAAGGTACTGTTTGCAAGATTCTTCTTTTAGTATTACAAAATATATTGTCCACTAACTATTTATGGTAAAAATGCAGTGTTTTCTCAGCTTCCTTATTTTGCTTCAATAATCTACACTGGCTTCTACAAGCCACTACAAAACAGTTCAAATAATCATTATCAGGGAAATCGTTAGCTCAGCTAAAATGTAAGTTTTCTAATCTGTGGATTTCAATTTAGGGAAATGGGAAGGATGTAGCTGAAAATAACAAAAATAAAATTTAAAAAAGTTGAATTATTTTTATGACAGCTTAATGTAAGTATGTTTATTGATAGGAAAATACGGTGCGCAAAGCACCATCCAGTTAAATTATGCAATAAAATGAAAAAGAAAAAAAAAGCCTAGATTCACTTTTGAAAATTTATTCTAGTGATGAGAATAACAGGCTCAATGACTAAGAGTAATTTTTGCTTATGGGTATTTTGTGCACTTGTATGATACAGTCTTTACTTATTTATGAATAATCTATGTTTTGTGGCAGTATTTCTAAAGTACAACCAAAGAAAATTCTTATTCAGCACTTATTCCAATCTTTGGAAATAACCTGGCTGTATTTTATGAAGTTGGGTACTATTAAATTAATTTTGGTCCAGTAGATAAATCATTTTATAAATGCAGCTTACATAATTTTCCATTCTTGCCATGGCATGACTGAGTATCCTTTAATACCACTAAACTGTCCTGTGCCTCATAGCAGAAAGTTATTTGTTCAGCAACATTATACTTGTTTCTGCTTTAACTATTGGACTGTGAAGTGACTCACAAGATTGCTTCAATTTAGCCATCCTCCTGTCTGATACGTAATTCTCAGTGGACAGCCAAAGGGTATAAGGTTAATCCACTTACATGTGTGAATGGGAATTCTCCCTTTGTCCTCAATGATACTGTTAAAAAGAAAGAATACCTACTTTTACAGCTGTAAAAAAAACCTGCAGTTGCATCAAATCATTTGTAACTGGAAGAACTTGCTTTAAATTCTGTGAAAGCAGATTGATAAAGGCCCCTTTTGATTAATAACAGATACTTTTTTTTTCAAATACAATTAAAAAAAATAAGGAAATTTATACCAAATATCAAGTGCCATCTTTTTATCTGGGGGGAGGGGGGAAAGTTGCTAGGGTGGTGTTTCAAACTATTCTCAGTTATGTCAGGAACAGAACTTCAATAAATAATTTACATATCATAAAAGAGTTCAAACTATATGTATACCTTTTATTTAGTTTTGCTTTATTTTTTAACCCTAAACAAGTCATATATATTTTGCTTTTATTTTGGTCTTTTAATTTAATTTTTAAAGAAAATCCAAAACATAAATTCTTTATCAAGTGCTTTCCTTCTTGTTCTCACTATGTGAACATATAACTAGCATAGATATATGGTTTTTACTTTTAATAATATATCTATTGGATGGGGTTTTTTTCAAAATATAAGGCAACATATTAACCAGAAATTCTTATTTAGCGGCTAAGAACATTCAGAAATAATCTTAGAATAAAAAATTACGATATCTAGGTGACAATGGTGCTCCAGGAAGTATGTGAAACATTATTTATAAGTAAAGGTCAAACTATCATTCTTCCACTTTTCCTGAAATGTTCAGTACAGGCAATTTGACAGATATAACTTAGTTAAATTTTCCTCAAAATCCCTTGCAGAAAACCAGAAATCAAATGTGGGGAAAAAAATAAATATAGAGTAAATGAAGTAGGATAAAAAGTATTGTCCAAATATATAATCCATTGAGTAATTCAAAACCACACTTTCACCACAAATGCTGTGACCCTCCCTTATTTGCTTCAGTTATTCCTCAGCTCACAGTACACTCTGTAGTTAAACTTTAACCTGTACGTATCCTACATCTGTGCTCGCTGCATAAAACACATTGCTGATGCAGCAGGCCTGGTGAGGACTAATTGAAAACAAATCCCAGCATGGTGGGGGCTGGAAGGGTCCTCTGGAGATAGTCTTATCCTCCTAAAGGAGGGTAACCCAGAGCACGCTTAGTTTCTTGCCACCTTCTGTTTTCTTCTGGGTTATTTTTCTTTCAAGATATTTTTTCCCTTTCCACTATATTTCCTTTTTGCAATTCCAGCTTCTGGGTCCATTTCTTCTCTGTTCTGATTATTCTACTACTGGAATGTTATATCATGCCTCTTCTGCTATATCTAATTTTAAATATCCTAGTCTCAAAAAATCACTGCCTATACGTCTGGCTTGTGATATTACAAGTTGCTCTGGATCCAGGCAGGCATCTTCCTGCTGTGTCCTAAAAGAAAAGAAGGAAGATGTTCTTGACTAGGAGAGCAAAGCCTTCTTTCAAGACAAGTCCTGACTAAAATGGTCCTATAAGAGGTAATCCTCTGATAATCCTTTCGTAATTCTTTAAGTAATGTATGAAAGAAAAAATAACTTTGACAGTGATATGAGCTAAATTAGATCTTGCTATTTAAGAGAAAGATCTTAGAATCACTGTGACTAGTTCTTTCAAACAATGGCCTCAGTCTGTGGGAACAACCAAAAAGGTAAATAGAATATTAGGAAATACTCAGAAGAGACCAAACAAAACAGGGAAACATTATTATGTCAGTCTTTAAAAATCTTGATAATGCCATCTCAAAATAGGACATGATAAAACAAGAAAAGATAGAAAACAACTCAAATAATTAGAGGTATGAGTTTGCTTTTCTACAGTGAGAAACTCTGTGCACATGAGAGGAGATACAATAAAATCTTTAAAATTCTGAATAACAAAAAAAATATATATGAGTTGCTATCTTTTTTTTAAGGTTACCCCATTAGAAGATAGCAAGTTCACCTTCAAAAGGAAAAGTTTTAGTACTCACAGGCACAGTATGTTGCAAAACACATTACAATTGGTCTCATAAGAGGTTTAGGCAAATATGGGGGGGGGGGGGGAACAACTAAGATACCACTGATATTCTGAAAGCTGACAGTAGTTGTAATCTGATGCTTAGACTATTTTCTTAAACAACTGTTACAGGACACCAATAGAGGTGACATTCTTATCTAATTTCATCTGTCAGTTGTTAAAGTCCATACCTCTCTTCCACATGAGATTTTTAGGTGGGCAGGATCTAAAATGAAATGTGATAAAATCAGGCATTTCCCAGCTTGGTGTGTGTGTTCCTAGTAATCTATACCAGAAATGGTATTGGATTTTCAGCTTAATTTCCAATCCAGTGAGTATTTCCACTTTTAAGGAAAAAAAAAAAATCATCAAATTGATTATATTTCATAGAGTCAGTGATCCAAAAATCATACCTCCAGCTTGTGGTATCACTGAGGCAACAAACTTCAATGATACTTTTTTTAAAGACCTCTTATATGTGAATGCTGTTTGGATGCCACTTCTGGTAAGTGGTAATTCAGTGAGGATAAACTGTTTTCTTAATATCAACACATTCCAATACAATGATTAATATATTTTTATACCATTTATAACATTAAACACATAATAAATAAGAGTTATATAAACAAGAAACAAAAAAGCATATAATATGGTGTGGTATTAATAGTTTTTCCTTCCTGAAGGTCTACTACATGTATTATAAAGAGCCTTTGAAAATAACTTTTCTTTCTCTTCGTATCTTGTGTAAGATGCTCTTGCAAACCATTCTACTTTCAATCAACAATTTGGCTGGTGAAGTGTGAGCGCTTGCACATCTGCTGAGGTTTGCTGAAGGGTACATTTCCTGTTGATTTGAACAGTTGCACTGCAGAAGTTTCATGATTGTTTTTGACGAGCCACTTTTCTGCTGACTGTCCAGATTTTTTATATATATCATCAGGTGCCAACTGAAACTTTACAGTTAGTAGGGTTAATAACCATTGCAGGGATGGTTTCCATATTCCTCTCAAATGATCTACAGTCGCCAGAGACTGGAATACATATAATTTATTTATCTGGAATCAATTAAACACTGTTGTCACTAAAAAGGCAGTAGTGGCATTCATCTTTGGAGAGGGTGTGTTCCTTTTGGGAACATAAACCACATGAATTCCTGCAGTTGCTGAAAGAATTCTGGTAAAAGCTCCAAAATATATTGTTGCTGAACCCAAAGGAGAATTCAGTTACAAGGTGAAATTCCTGTAAACCAACTTATTAAATAACATTATCCAAGATACTAAATTACCTTGTAATGATCTTGGATTAACCTGAAGCAGATGGACTTGCTCACGAAAGACAGATCTTCGTAACTTCTTTCCTATTTTTGAAGATTTTTTTTTATTATTATTTTTTTTTATAGTACTGAGCAAAGCAGTCTGGGTCTTAGATCCTTGGTTGCATTTTCTAGCACCTTTTAGTGGTATTACTTATGAAGGCTGATGATTACATCAGTACTGTGAATTTCTGTTTTGTTGAGGGGTGCTAGTTTCCAAGTACTCTCAAATTACTGATGGACATTCTAAGCATTATTCGTTCTCCAGACTTGGATTTCTTTATTCAATAATGTAGACGGAGGGCAAGGTAACTGTTTCAGTCACTTTTTAAAAAAATAGATAATATTATTATCACTTAACTATAGTTATTTTATTTGTTCTTCATAGTTTAGTTTACATTCCCAAGATCCGGGTAATAGGATTGAGAGACTATGACAATGCTTCTCTAGCTGTTTTAAGAAACACTCAAGAGAAAACAACCTATCATACTCAAAAGTTCTGGGAAACATCACAGCTGGAAGGGCAGATGCAGTATGTAGTACACTGTATAGAGGTATTAAACTTATGATAATGTCCACCACATCATGTAGGAACTCTAATATTAGGCATCTGTTGGCTCTGAGATAAATAAGGTAGGCTTTTAAGAGAAGCATGCTTTGTCCTAAGTAATTATGGAGTGTACTCAAATACTCTTTGTGGTGACATTTGTTTGCTGATACATATTTTTGTATCTTCCAAGGGGTCAATACTGTCAACATAATTATCCTTTAGGCAAGGAAGAAACTACTTCCAAGCTAATCTAAGAATAACTTATTATATCATTTTGTGGAGGCTGACCACTGCCCCTTGAATATCCTTAGACAGTTTCTCACTATTTCATGTGTCAAACCTACAATTAGTAACTGTGTATGCTGAAAAGCATAAATAATTTCACATCATTGAGTGAACAAGAGCTCAGCAGAAAATTTCCCCAAAAACCAGTATTGTGACCTCCATCTTGGATAAACAACATAATATGGAAAAGTGATTATATTTAAAAAAAAATTCAATCAAGTTAGTTCTACAAATGACTTTGTATGTCCCAGGCATAGTCCTCCATTGCTAATTTTCCTGCCTCAGAGTTACATCTGTAGTCACACTAAAAGACAGTACAATAAAAGCCATCTTCTAGAAGGAAACAAGCAGAGATTGGAACCTATGGAGAGCTGGCCTGACACAAAGCATAATGGGAAGGATCAGGTTCTGATTTTCTCGTTGATCAAGTTGAAGTTCACAAGTCAATCTGACAGAAAAATCTATGTTTAGCAGCATAAATTTGTCTTTATACTTCCTGAATTTTAAGCCAGATAAAGAATGCTCTACAGAGATGGTAAATAGTTCTCCACTTAATTCACAAGCAGTGGTATTGTCATTCCTGATTTCTCTGTTTAATAAGTTGGAGAGGCAGAGGAATAATGGCAGGAACATTCATGTAAAAACTGTGGCTTCCCGTGGTAAACAGACCTAATATTGAGATTGTGCTCATTTTGATGTTTCTCTAGTGAAGTGAAAACTAAACTACGTCTGGGTCTTGATCTACAGTTGCTTTGTGTAAATTCTGGCTAAATTGTGGGTAAATCTGTATGAAAAATCAGGTGTATGTGGCTACCTTCTGTCCTGAGATTCTTTCAAACATGAAATTTTTCACTTAATTATAAGAAAAGAAGAAAAAAAAGAGCATAAGTACAATGTATTTCAAAGTTTAGTTTGAGCCAAGAAGAATGAATCATTATCTAAAAGACAAATAAAACCCAAACAAACAAAATCCTGCTTCCTAAATGAGTTATCTGTGCCAGTAGCAATTTTTTGCTTCTTTCAAGTTCCTTTAGTCTGCTACACTAAAGTGCACTTGATTTAATGAATGAATCTGACTTTCTTACATAATTGTTCCTTTTGAAACTTTTTTTTTGTAGAATTTGCTGCATAAATTATTATAGCAGTAAACTTGCATAACAGAAGAGACCAATTGCAGTTTTCTAACTGAAAAATAGAGTTCATTTTGTGAATTCTAGGGTTTGCATGGCTCGCTGGATTTGCTTTGCTACTTAGGCTTTGGTTGAAACGGAACAAGAATGATGAGAATGATGAATGCAAACTTCACCTTTAGAGGGTTTTTTTGTTATGACAAAAAAAAATCTACAACTGGTACATGGTCTATGTGAGTAAATGGAGTATGCTCAATGGCATGAGTACTGAAAAAAAAAACAACATTAGAAAGGCTGAACCAGATTGGAGAGGGTCGTGTTCAAGTCAGGTGTATACTCAATTGGAAGTGAATTTGACAATTAATTATACCTGTTGCATGGTGCAACTTGTCATTTTCCAGTTAATTTGAGATCTCAAAATAGCACTTATGTTATACTGTCTACAGTTCATTTGTCTCCCTGGTGTAATTTAAATTGTGATAGTTTTATAAATCATGATTTTTTTCTCGTATTTGATGGTGGTTTACTTCCATTAAAATGATATTCGTATAGAAATCTGAACAGAAACTTAATAAAAATTTAAGCAGAAGTGTCCCTATAAAGGTAAATAAAAGTATCTTCAATTTTTGTAGGTGATTAACTTTGAGATGATTGTGTTTGTTTTGCCTTTATATAATTCATTTTTTAAGAACTTACATATATATATGTGCATCTCAAGAATTACAGCAAGCACCTGAGAACTATTTTATTTATAAATATACCGTTATAGAGACTTCACTATATGTGCTGTAGAATTAAATGGAAACCTTTATTCTTAACAGTAATGAATCGATAGTGGACTTTATATGGTGAAAAAACTACCGATGATTGTCTTCTATTTTGGTGACACTGAGAAAGGTCAGTGACATGTACCTCAGCAATGATGTCATCTAGAGTTGGTCAGCATGAAATTTGGAAATGTGTGTGCCTTCTTGTATTTGTGATTGTGTTTTCTGAGCCAAGACGTTGTGTATCAATGCAAGTAGACCAGTAAATAACAGTAAATAAAAAGTAGGTCTATATATATTTTTTTTGCAATAAGGAAGAAGCAGCATCTAATCATAATCTGGAATTCTTTGCTGGAAAGATTCAGTAATTGACGCTCATATTTTTTCAGAATATAATTTTAATAGGATTGAATAATTCCAGGTCTAATATAAAACGTATTTTATACATAATCAGATCAAGATAATGAAATTTTGTGCTTCCAACATAACAGATGAAAAGTGTACACCTCTCTCATTTCATGATAGATATCCTGCTGTTTCATTTTATTTTGACATAATTTGGGGCGGGGGGAGAGGAGGGATGGATTTTTTTCCCTCTTTCAGTATTAAGTATCAGTCTAAGATTATGGGAGAATAATTCCAAGTACTGAATTAGTCATCAAAATATTGTGGCATAATTTCTGTTAGCACCCTAGAAAGAAAAGGATCAAGATATAGCTAAAATAAGAAGTTTGATTAGGCAAAAACTTTATACTCTTTATTTTCATTTCACCTATTTGAAGAAATAACTTTACAGCTTGATTAAGAGAGCTACAAAGCCAACATTTTATGCAAACAGTTACGTAGAGTATATATAGTTTCTTGTGAAAGCATAACTTTCAAATTCCAGTCTGGTCAGGACTTATTTATTTTTGTATGAATGTTGACAAAATAGATACAGAGTTTTATGGAAGCTGAAAGCTACATTTTAAGACTTAAAACCAAGAAAAATCTTTCTTTTATTTGCTTCTATTATACTTGATCCATTTTCCCCTATAAAATTAGACACCAACTTTGTTCAGTTTGTAAATTGTGTCCTCTGAATAGTCTTCAAATATTTGATTTTTCAAACATGTGACCTACAAAAGTGTATATCCTCCTGACTAAAATTTCAAGAACAATGACCTGCAGAGTTTAGCTCATATCTGGTATTTCCAATATCATAACTGTCTTGTATCCTGAATGTTCATCTCAATTCTTCAGCCTGACATAGTTGTTCTTCAAGATATAGCCATTATTCTTAGCTTGTTATTTCTGTTAATATCAAAGGTATTCATTGGTAATCACGCTAGATTAGATTGTTCAGGAAAGGAGATAAATCCTGGTACTTTTATAAGCATAAAGTAGTCAAAGTAGGAATACCAACACAATGAGGTGAATGATCAAGCCTGAAAGCAAGGCATACAGCAAAACTGGCCAGGGCAAAATTACCCATCTTTAATAGGTTGAATATGATGCTCGTGTTGTAATGTAAATTATTTTTCTCAACACCAAACCAAACTGATAACTGCTTATTCTTAACCAGAGTGCTACACTTATAGATTCCTTCCCAGGAGGAATCAGTCTTCGTAGGTCTTTAAAACCACAAGAGATTTTTATGATCATTTCACCTTAGGTCCTTACCAGACCTGTAGATTTTCAACTCCAGATTTCTACATCTTTCATAATGTCATACAATAGAAATAAAACTTAAAAACATTATTGCTGGCTTTTGATTATATTTTAAACATTTTAGAGACTTAAAAGTCATATTCTCTTACGACTTCCTCTTTACAGGAAAAATTAGCATCTGTGTCTTTTGCAATAATAGTAAGAAGAATTCCTTCTGCTTGAATTATCATATTCTAACAGGAGTCAATGGAATGGTGTCAGTGGAAAAGGATTTACTGGTCTCTCAGTTCATCTTGGTTTTCTGTTCAAATTAAGTAGCGAACGTAAAAAGTACCAACTCAAATCTCAGCCTGTTGTTTCTTCCGTTGAGCCCAAAGGTGTTATGTTACTCCCCCACTTCTTGCAGCTTCAGCGATGTGAAGAAATATATTCTCATATAGAGAACGCAGGATCCCAATTATGTCAGTCAGCTGAGGTAGCATAAAGTCTTGAGTTAGTTGCAAATAACAGATAATAACACTAAAATCAGTTTATCTCATTACACTGTGAAAATATGATGTGTTCCTACACTTGTAATTATGTTTCATCCTACACAATATTCCCCAAGATCTTTCAGTGGCATCCTCCTTTGACAATATAAAGTCAGAATGGTCAGGGTATTCTGCAGTATCTTCTGCCATAGTATTGTAAAACTCTTCTACTGAAAAGAAAAAATTAAATGCTTCTATTTCTGTGGGTCTTACTGCTCCAATTAGACATCAGTGCTCCAATACTTCTGATGGTATTGCAGTTAAGGTGCTGGACTTAGGAAATTTGAGTTAATTTCTAGCTTTGCAAAACACTATTTCTAGTCTTGTCCTCAGATCATGCTTTATTTTTTTTCATTTATATGGTAGAGAATGATTACTACTCTTAATTCTTGGAAGATTCAAATTTTCACGTCCTCGTGGTGTTTGGACAACGGTGGTTAAAGCCACAGGATCTCATTTCTGTTAAAAAGAAGCTATTAGAAGTTTGTATGTTATAGAGAAGTTTAAACAACCTGGTGTGAGAAACCTAAATTGAAATCAGTATTCCCCATTGTTTATAATCAGACCCTCTTAAAATTTTCAGGTATGTCAAGCTGTCTTAAGATTTAAGTATTTATTACATTGTTTTATCTCTTCAAATGAACATTTTATACATCAGACCACAATCATATGCCTTCCAAAATGCATAATGAATGATTGTGTTTGTGCTGTTTAACATACAACACTGTTAGAGATTGAACAACACTGCGGTTACACTGAATTTATGTATGGGGGGTGAAGAAGATGAATTTTTTATGGACATACATGATACATACAGTATGAAGTTCATGAGGCACTGCTATGTAAATGTCCAGTTTGTAAGTACCTTTCTTTTGTCTTTTAACAGTGGTTGAAAATGTTTTCTTTAAAACCACAGTGGCTTCAGCACAATTTCTCTGGATCTCAGTGTCTCTGCTAAAACAACCTTTAAAGAAAGCTGGCTGATGGATAAATGCCAATTTGAAAATCTTGTTTTCAAAATAGACTTCACAGTTCATTTCACAGACATGCCTCTTGCTTCTGCAATTCAAATATTTCTAGGCTGAGAAATTAGGGATTAGCCTTCTAAAGACAGTAGGAAACTTTTGTCCTTATTTTTCAAAAAGTCTTCATCTTATTGGTGCAAAAGTCTCTACAGTTAAGAATTTAGAACACCTTTATTCCATACAGGTCTACATGGAGTTACATTACATTTATAATACATAAGCTACAATTGCTGTAACTCCCTTTATTTAGAGTATTTTTTTCCTTCTCACTTTCTCTCCCTTGTGTTCTTTGTGATGCTTTCTTTTTCTCTTTCTTTCTTTGCTGTTTGATAGAATATGCTTACAGCTCATAATGCTGTCTATATATATTGTTTTAACAAACAGGTCAAATTTTGCCAGAAATTTTGCCCAAATCTGTTTAAATTTCTTTTTAAAATCACACTTACTCTGAGCTTCAAAGGCACACCTATATTTCTACATCAGTCAATGAATGCTTACTGAGGAGAAAGAACTAGGGTCTCTGTGTGTCAGTAATTTCCTAGAATTTCCTATAGGGAGTAGGAGAAAACAGAGCAGGGACTTGCTTGCTTGTGCTTGAAGAAAATAGATCTAAAAAAGAAAAAATAAGAAATATAAAAGAAAGTGGCCCGTAATAAAGAATAGAATTGCACAGCTTATTCAAGAGCGAAGCTGGAACTATTCTTCAGTATTCATTATTGCCCCACCTCACCTTGGTTCATCACCGTAGGAGCTCTCCAACTTTTACAGCCTGTGCCCAGGCTGCCAGCCCCAGCTCTGTTCAGTGCTTCCACCTGCCAGCAGTTGCTGGGCTTTCCACAGATCTCTATGTGGTGCTTTTCAGCTGAGTTTTGCAAGCGTGTAGCCTGCTTTTGTTCTCTTCTGTGCCCTGCCTTTGGTTGAAAAGGAGTTGGTCTGGTTTATTTATTTATTTTGATTAAAAGGCGGTAGAATTAAAGATGAGCCAAAAAAAACACCAAAGCTTTGGCTTCTATTATTAATTGGAAATAAACAGTGTTCAGCTCTCGATCTAGTCCCTAGGTCAAATGAAACTCTGCAACAGTCCTTCTGAACTTCACTCTTGGGAGGTTAGACCCATCTCTAATAAAATCAGCTTAGTTTGTTCATACACAGAAGAAAAAGAACATAATCCCTTGAATAGGGAAACAATATCATATTAAAAGATACTCTTGCTCGACAGACTTTTTTTCAGCATGATACAGAATAGGCTGCTCTGAGTACTGAAGAAATGCAGTTTCATGTGCTGTAAGGGCAACCAGTAGAGATTCTGAAATGGCATATGCTCAATCGGGCAGTCCCACTGCACTGAATTCCTGATGTTCCACAGTGCATATTATCAACAGGATTAGTGGTTTCCTTTGAACAGAGAGCAAACCCTGCATGGGTGTCATCATTCTCATTCTTTTACCAAAAAAAAAGTAATCTTTTTCCTCCTACCGCCACAGAATACTTTAGGGAAGGAAGATGGCCCTGTTATCTTCATACACTGCAGAGTTTATTAACCAAAGAATCAATTCCTACCACTGTGGCACCTTTAAAAACTTACTAAATTACAACAGTAATTTTCTGTTAGCCATGCTACTGATCCCGTTTGGATTTAAAGTTATGGCTCATTATGTTTAGCATCTGCTTTATGCACACTGTTTTCTCATAAATAAATCAATAAATCAATTAGGGGCAGTGAGCTTTGTGTAGGCTTGCAGTAGAAAAATTGAAGATCATGGTCATTAACTCATGATGCATCAAGTAACTGTTTTCCTACTGCAGGCATATCCAGAAAAGCAAAAACATTGGCAGTGTCAGGATATGAAAAATAAGGCATCCCACTGAATGGAGGAAGAGTTTGGCATGTGTCTGAACTAGATTTCTAGGCTATCTGCAG
This sequence comes from Actenoides hombroni, assembly GCA_024336885.1. NCBI lineage: Eukaryota > Metazoa > Chordata > Aves > Coraciiformes > Alcedinidae > Actenoides > Actenoides hombroni. The sequence goes on from WUAM01000399.1 coordinate 233,432, forward strand.
GCTTGAAGTAAATATGCTTATGGGTAGGGATTCTGGGATGGTTAAGCCCATCCTAAGTCCATCTTCCTTTCAGTATCTGAATGGATGAGAAAGTATGTGAAGATGATGACCTTTCTCATCTATAGAGATGACAGTGATTACCCTCACATTTGGAGAAAACTAATCTCAGTAACTACATCAAACTATAAGGTATTCACTTAGCAAATTCTGGTGCAACTCTAATGCACACTGACAAAGTTGCAAATCACCTTTGCACCAACTCTTGGAGGATTTTGGCTGCTGTGGGGATAAAATAGCTTTACTTCTAGACATCTAAGTGGAATTTCCTGGATAAAGTGGGAGTCTGTGGTTGGAGGGTGATCACTGCTGCAATCTAGTGTGAATACACAGATAATACAAACAATAGAATTCTGCGGAGTATTCCTTGCAAAAAGAATATATGTAGTGTTTAAGGATACATAAAAAAATACTTGACAAGGCTGGAAAATGACCTGGAGTATATTGATCATCTTCAGAATTATATTTCATGTTGTAAATAAAGGAAAAGGCACAAACCTGAAACACTGGGCAAGAGACTGGGTGGATTAGTTTTTTATATATTAGTATGTCAACTTCCAAAAAATGCATTTCTCCATTTTACAAATATTAACAAGGAAGAAAGTAGTCAAAAAAGTGAGGAAATTATTCAAACAATATAGAAGTCTATCACAACTATCACATTTCTCAAAAAGATTGGCTGAATTATTGAAATAGTATAGAAAGTCACCTGTCTTCTGACCTACACAGGTGAGAGCCACCTAAGAAAGTGTGACAGGTGGGGATAAAAAGCAGTAGGGGTGCAACTTTTTTTTGTTATAATAGTAAAAAACTATCTCACAAAGTGAAAAAAAATCAATGTGTGTGTGTTAATTATTATTTTAATATAAGTAAAAATACAGCATATGTTGTTTCCAAAACAAGCAAGAGGTCTTTTGCATCACTTTTGATGTTGTCTTTGTTGCTGCCAAGTTCTCAGGATTCTTCTGAGTTCTGCAGATGCCTGTGTGATGGCATAGAGCTGAAGCAATATTAGTAAGAATTCTTGTATGGCACAGTTTTCCAGGGATACAAAATTCTCCCAAAATTACAGTTTGTGAGTTATTTCTCCCTCCTTACCTTCCATCCTGCTCCACAGAGGCTATTGTTGTTTTTTTTCCCTGAAACTCCTTTATGGAGTTTCACCTTGCCTGAAGTTTCAGTTGTAAGTTTAGCAGAATAGTAGGGAAGAGGAGGGTGGAGGAGGCAAGAGCACTTATGGGAAGAAGGGAGGCTGTGAGTGAGGCTCTGAGTGTACATATTTTCTCAAGAATGAAATAATATATCTAATAATCTGTGAAAGCTTATCCTAAAGCTAAATTTCTTCAGGTTCTTTATATAAAATAGAATGTATTGTGATGTTCTTAACAGAATGGGTAAGGAAGTGAGATATCTAATTGTTTTCTGTTCCTCCTATTCTGTCTTTCATGCATAAACCAGAAAACAGGTCTTTTGATGGTGGATTTTGGTTGTCTGGAAATGTTCTTCCTACAATTTCCCCTAAGTTAATAACTACTTCTCAATTCCTAATCTAGTAAATTTAGTAGTTTTAGCTAAAAACAAACAAAAACAAAATCAAACCAAACAAAGTCTCAAAATGTTTTATGTATCTTAGTGAATAATATTATTTCATTTGAAAATAATTTCTCTTTATAATATTACTGATATGCAAGGATTTGACTTTTTAAAATCATTATTATTATTTCAAACAACAGCAAAAGTAAAGAATTGTAAGTGAAGGAAACTTCACCCGTGACATGGTTCTACAGAATTTTAGGTCTTTTATCAATGAAAGTCTACTTAATCTAAAATTTGTTAATGTTTTGCATATTCTTTAGATGCCAGCCTTTGTGTTCCACAATATATGACAAGTTTCTCTAGTAAAACAGCTTCTCTTCAAACTTCATTTGTTGTCATAAATATTTTGTGTAAGACTGTAGTCCTTCATGTGTAATATCCCTTGATTTTGATGTTTAACTTTCCATCTTTCAGTGTTAACTTTTATTCAGAACTGAATTTTGTTCATGTAACCAAAAATTGAACAGAAGTAGATATTTAGCCATTCTGCTCCTTCTATTCATCAGTCTTAAGGATTTGACTCCAGTCTGTCAGGATCTCTTTAGGGAATAAGAAAAAAATATCTACACATTCTTGGCAGAATTTGTCCTTTTTTTTTCCTTTGCTTTTTTTTTTTAATTGGTAGTTAAGGTAGTGTCCTCAGAGCTGTAGAGAATTGCTCGGTTTCAAGGCTCAGATTAAAAGTCTTCTTTGCATATTTCTTCTATTAATCAAGGATAAAATCTCTCGCAGGCACACCTCAAAGGTTATATGATTCGTTTTTAAACCAAGTTGTACACCATTGCCTTCTGTGCTTGGAATGTGATCCTGAAATCAAAGCTTTAGTAACCCAATTTGAATAAAATAAATAATGAACCAAAGGAAAAGTAAAACACATCTTCTTTTAGAGCTTCCTTTGGAAATGGGTGGCTAAAGTGTCACCTCAAATTTAGCTGCTATGGGATACTACTGCTCCAGCAAAGCTTGGGTGATTGTGTCCAAGTGTTCCTGCTGAGATTTGTCTGTAGTATATGTTTGATCGAACAAGACTAATATTCAAATACATATATTGTGAGTACTAGTTTAAATTTTAAATGTTATAGAACACAATTACTCTTGAATCGCAGCTGTTTGGTTTTCATTACAACTCAAATAGATGTAATTTAAGGCAATTAAGGCAACTACAGCAAAAAGTAATTATAAACTGTAAATAATTGTAGTGTCCTTTTGGAAAAAAAATAAAACAAAACCAACCCAAAAGTACTGGCTTTGAATTCAACAGTGTGTGCTTGTGCACCTGAAATACCATTTTTTAATAGAATTTTTCTTCTAAAAATTAAAGAGTCCACACAAGTGTTTCTCTTTGGAGGATGAAAAAATGTTTTCCCTGTACATCTCTACAAGCAAATTTGTATCTTTTTACCCCTTCTTAAGACTTTTCATTCAATCTAAATAGACAAGGTCCTCTTCCAGGTTTCATCTGCCATGATGCAGCAGAGCCATGTAGGACGAGATTACCATGAAATTAGCCTTACAAAAAAGAATCTGCTATACTATTGTCAGTGCAAATAAACAAAGGTGGTGTCAGGACTACAGAGACAAATAGGAATCTGTTGGAGTGGGTCCAGAGAAGGGTGGCAAAGATTATCTGAGGGCTGGGGCACCTCTCCTACAAGGTCAGACTGAGAGAGCTGGGGTTGTGCAACTTGGAGAAGAGAATGCTCTGGGAAGAACCTCCTTGTGACCTTCCAATATTTGAAGGGGGCCTACAAGAAAGCTGGTGAGGGACTTTTGATACAGACTTGTAGTGAGGGGTAACGGCTTCCAATTGCAAGATGATGGATTTAGATTAGAAATTAGGAAGAAGTTCTTCACTTTGAGGTGAGACACTGGAACAAGTTGCCCAGGGAAATTGTGGATGCTCTATCACTGGATGTGTTCAAACCCAGGTTGGATGGGGCTTTGTGCAACCTGGTGTAGTAGGAGGGTGTCCCTGTCCATGGCCAGAGGGTTGGAACTGGATGATCTTTAAGGTCCCTTCCAACCCAAACCATTCAATGATTCTATGTAAGCACAAAGAAAGAAAGAAAAAATAATTCTATGACTCCTTTGCATAATGTTTTGTTCTCTTGTGCTCTCTCTGACTTCTTAAGCCTTATCTCACTTCTAAAAGTTAAGTTTATTCAATATTCTGAAAGATAATACTTGTTAAGACAAGAACCAAACCCACCTATTTTCTAGTTCTAGGTTTTGTCAAATACTTGCAAAACAGAACAAATAATCCATAATGTGCTTAGAAAGAAAAGTGCACATGAGTACATATTTGAAATTATTTTTGCACAAGTTAATTTGAGAAAATGTTCATAAACTTTGATGCTAAAAAGAAAAGAACAACTTGGAAAAAAGGTTTGTGGAGTAGTTTAGAGTGCTAGCAAAAAATGTACAAAGAAATAAAATGCTACTAAATCCATTGCATAACAGGTATGTAGCTTTCATACTAAGGTTATATCTCATTTTAATGTCGGAGCCATAATAAAAGCTGGAAATCTTCCGCAAAATCTTTGTTATTTTTTTTAAAGTAGTATTTATCTTCCTGGGTTGTGGATTTTTTTTTCCTTTCTTCTGCCTGTAAACATGTGTCAGATGACTGTGGCTATAAAAAGAAAGAAATTATGTATCTCTCTGAGCAGTCCTAAGTAGCATGAGATGAATTATATATTTAAAATAATAATAATTATCCAGGGTTTTTTGATGAATATTTCTGATTTGGGTCATGTTAGCATCACTGACTTTTTTCATTTCTGAGTGATATCCATGAAATATTAATCAGCAGCTCTGAGTACTTATGAATAATAATTATAATTCCCTTAGGATATGCTTGTTCATTCGTTCATTCACACTGTCCCTATGCTGGCATGCATCAGTATTTAGAAAAGAAAGGCACTTCAGGAACCAGTAGGTCTGATGGTTAGGACAGACAGATTCAAGTCAATAGTAGTGCGTGCACTTTTCACAACAATGGCAATTATATTTTGGAATATCTACAAAGAGAAATAGTGAATTCAGCATCTTTTCTACTCTTCTCAAGCCTGGATGCTTTTCTAGAAGTTTCAGTGTCAGTGACAGTTATGTGAAAATATATTGGTTTGTGTAGAAGAGTCCCCAGCAGGTCATTTGGGAGTTTCTTCCAGCTTTTTTTGACAGAGAATACTGTCTGTGTTATATCACGAGAGGTTTGCATTGTCCCATTTCATAGTCTGAATGGATTCATTAGTGAAATTTTGACTACACTCTAAGCTTCCTGAAACTGAAGTCACCTTATTCCTCACATAATATTTGTTAAAGATTTGCTTTATTGATACTTAAAATCCTACTGTTGTTCCAAAAAAAAAAAAAAAAAAGTTCCCTACCTCACAAACTTAGGAAGGAATTAGGAATTCTCAAGGAAACTAACCTTCTACAAACTAGCTGACTTTGTAGTCACTAAAACTTGAATCAATAGCATGTCCAGAATTTAATTTCTTTCCAGGATAGTTATATATATTATTTATTTCTAACTGAATAAACCTCAGGGTTTGTAAGAGCCAAAATATCTGAAGCACTGTTAATGTTTAGGCCCAGACGGCAACCAAGCATCACACGGCCACTTATCTTCTCCTCCCCCACCCCGATGGGCTGGGGAGGAGAATCAGAAGAAAAAGGTAAAAACTTGTGGGCTGGGATAAGGACAGTTAAATGGGACAACACAAGGAGAGAAGAAGTAACAGTGGTAACACTAATAAAAGAATATATAAAGCAAGGGATACAGAACATAATTGCTCATCACCTAGAATCCAGTGCATGATGTCATATAGTACTTAATATCCCCTTGGCTAGTTGGGGTCAGCTGTCCTGGCTGTTTCACCTCCCAGCCTGGTGAAAACTGACTACTTGAACAAAGCTTTGCATTCCATTTCCATTTTCTCAGTCATTGGATAGTAAGAGTGCAGACAGCATAAAGGATACTCAACTGAAGCCATCAAACTACAACTTCAAAGACACCAGTATGAGTAAAGAGCTCAAAAAATCCTCTGGACTTTGTTCTGCCCAATCTTGTTTATGGACAAAAAAGAAAGCATGCTTAATATATAATTAAAGCCAAGAATATATTAGTAGTATAATTAGATTCATAGAACCATTTTGGTTGGAGAAGACCTGTAAGGTCATCAATTCCAACCATTAACTGCCAGGACACCACTAAACCATGTCCCTCAGCACCACACATACAGATCTTTTAAATCACCCCAGGGTTGGAGACATTTTTCTGTTAGTTTCAGTGAAACCTTCCTTTCTTTTTACTTTTTCTTCCATTTTTTCATTTCCTTTTCTCATTAAAAAAAAAAAAAAAAAGGTGAAAAGAGGCTGTGAAAAACAAACTTAAGCAATTAAAAGCTTAGATTTTTTCCACACTTTTTTATTTTCTACAAAAAATGAGATGGTAGACAAGAGCTCATCTGGTCTAAGCACTCTGTAAGGTAATAGTTACATTTTTCTTTGTTGTTCAGTAATTACTCTGAAAAATGAGACATGGCCAATATTTACTTAATTCAGTAACTGCATTGGAAGGATCAGCATTGCACAGTGTGACACTAAGGTTCCCATTAGCTCGCGCCCAAGCTCATTCCCCACATCTCTTTGCAACTTCAAATGGTATTTCTCAAGGCTGTAGGAAAACCGTAAATGAAATAAAACTTTTATTGAAAAAGAAGTGAAACTAAATTAGTGATGAAATGGTGTTGAAAATTTGGGTTGATGAGAAGTACTGACAAATGCTAGAGATCTGGCAGCACATCCAAAGTTTATCTAGACTATGTAAATAACCACACCTAAACCAGCAGAAATGATGTGTTCAAACTTCCATTAGTTTAAAAAAAAAAAAGCTGAAGCTTAAATACTTTCCATTTCAACTAGTGCCATTAAGGTAGTAGATGCTTCTCTATTTAATAAAAAAATCCAGATATACAAACAAAGAAATGAGCTAAAACTCAGCAGGACTTTTCTAAACCCCAACAGCATATGTCTACATGATAACTGGTTTTCCCCCCTTTCATGCTCTCAGGCCATGTAATTTCTGAGAAGACCTACCTTGAGTTTCTACACATTTGCACTATTTTAACTGGTTGCTGAACTTCAGAAAGTATTCACAAGAAGGTCAAAAAATCTTTGAATGGCAACATGAAAAACAGAGATAAAAGGACTTTATATAATGGTCCTGAAATGAGTATTTCATTATAGACTTCCCAGTAACAAAGAGAAAAAAATATCCTCATATAGTGCCATTCAAACATTGCTTATATTACATGAAAATTATTTCTGTGGAAATCAGTTTAATGTCACATATAGATTAAACTTTTCATTTTCTGGATTGTCTTTCCCTGCAGCATCTTAATGCTTCCTTGACAAAAAAACCTGACATGGTGAATTCTTATGGAGCTTTCTTGTCAAGAGGAAAAGTCGTGCTATGGGTGCAGAAGGCCTAGTCTTTCCTTTGCAAATAAGTGTCAGAATAAATTGGTTACCTGTAACAATGTTTCTTCTGAGACACTAAAAGAAATAAAAAAAAATTGAATACAGGTGACCTTAAGGAAAATAAAATCCCTTATGTGCTTAACACCACTGTGTCTGCATTACTCCTGTAGACAGTCAGAAAATCTTTCATACAAATTCCTCCCAGAGTTACATTTCTGTTAAGTAATGTTAAGAGCACAAAGACCAAAGAAAGCAGGCAATACTTTCAAACTATGCTAGCTTTGATGAAAAAGCCATTTTAAAACACTGAACTTCCCTCTACCATTGTCAAGGATTGGGGCTGGGCTTGCCACTAGATAAATGACAGATGGTCTCTCTTAACCCCTCTCCCTTATCGAGGGGGAAGAGAAGGGGAAAACTGAACAGCTTAATGAAAATAACAATAAAATGAAATATATACAAAACTAATCTTGAACCCAACTCCCCTGATGCTAATTACATTGCTGTCACCACTGATGCTGTGGACCAGGCACTGGGGTAGAACCTGAACGGACTCAGCAGCAGACAGGAATTGGATTCAGGAGCTGGATTCTGGAACTGGATTGAGGAACACATGGATCAGCAGAACAGAGTCCTTCTCAGACACCAGCCTTGAAGAAGAGGCTTGACCCTCATGATCCCTCAGCTTTATATTGAATATGATGTACATGGGATTGAATCCCTCATTGGTCAGTATGGGGTGACCTGTCCTGGCCAATCCTCCCTGCAGGTGACACCTTTTACTTTCTGCACCCCCAACATGGTGCACAAGAATGAGCAGTGACCTTGGTCTGCACAGGAGCAAGTATAAGCAGGAACCTTTCTGCACACCCCAGCCCTTGGCAGTAACTCTAAACATTGAGCATTGTCACTGCTGGAAGCAGAGGCTGTCTGCAAAAACAAGCTGTTAACTTCAGACAGTGCAGTTAGTTAGAAGAGACCAAGCTGAAAAGTAAAATCACTGAACAGAATTAGTTCTGCTCTAACGCAAACCAGGACAACCATCTGAATGTCAAGACATGTTGCAGGTTCCTGTTTGCAGTTGTACCCAAACTTCTTTCCATGGCATCATAAAGGAAGTTGGCTCTGTGAAAAGATCTAGATAAAAATAACCTTTTGAATAAATCAGTGTGTTATTGATTTGGCTGTAGCACATTGTCAGAAATCACTGCATCATAAACTGGAGTGACGCAGAACAGAAATGTAAAGAGAAATGAAGAGCCTGGAGTGGGAACTCCTAAACTGAGATTTACCAATGGACACTACATACTTTGAAACTTTATTCTACAACATTTAAGTTCAATAGCACAGGGGAAAGTAAAAATAAAATAAAATAAAATAAACAACAACAACAAAAACCCCACAAAGCAAAAACTCTGCAGACTAGCTAACCTTAGCAGCATAGTATTTCCCAAGACATTGTTATTTGCAGGCAGTATTAGATTACACTGAAGTTGTTTAAGAAAATAACATATATAAGACTTTCATTAATCTTCCAAAATAAAATTAATAGTCTAGTACATTTGCCATCTCATTCAATTTTAAAGATCAGCAGAACCTTTGAATTTCACTTTGTGGAACACCTCTATATATCAAAATCTGTTTTCATTCCTATTTAAGATAAAAATTAATGATCTTACTTGAAGAGGGCAAGTGTAAAGGAAACTCCACAGGCATCTGCTTCCAGGGCTTTATTTCCCTAGTATGTGCTGCCTGCCCTAGAGAGATGATACAAATTTGGAAGGTGAAATGGTAATTCCGTATCTATATAGTGATCAAATTTGTATTTAGTAGCTTTTCTTTATAAAATGGTCAATGGCAGAGCCATTTAAAAATAGTCCTATTTCCCAGGCTTTTTCATTCACAGTAGTACTGCTGCCTTAGGATTCCTCATACAAGTGGATTAGAACCAGTGTTTTGAGCAAAGGACCTTCATAAATGAGCATTGATACTGGTGGTCAAGCTGTGCCTTGGGGGCATTGGCATTAAAACAACTGAAGTCCAGCTGACAAATTGCTAAGAAAACAGCCATTAGACTACACAAACCTTTAGACCCTGTGAAGAAACTCTTCACAACTGTACTAGAAAGAAAAAAAAAAAAAGGCAAACCAGCTTGCAACTTCTTATCGTTAGTCTCTTCCCAAAGTCAGTCTCCACTGAATTTCTGTAAGTACTACTTTCACAACCTGTAAAAATGCCTAGCACAAATATTTAACCTGTTTATGTTGCTCTAGTCACGGAACAACAGATTAATTTAATCAAAAGGAGAGAACAAAAATGGAGAAATGTGTTTCTGGGAAAAGGCTGAAAGTGTGGAGATTTTTGATTGACGAAAGACCCCCTGTTTGTAAGGAAAATGTTTGATATGTTGCCTGTTAGAGTCTTCCTAGGTCATGTAAAGTGTAAATACTCATTTGTAATATTTTCACATATCTCAGAAGAGAGGTCTATGATGAAGACTAAGAAGAAACCAATGCAAGCACTCACAACCAGTCTTCTGATGATTTTACCTGGCCATATGTAGAAAAATGAGCAACATCATGTACCAGACAAGTGCCGCAGATTTTGCACGTTTTTTGGCTTTATCTAAAAGCAGAACTGAAGAGCAGGCTAGATTAGATGTGCACTCCAGGAGAAAAGAAACACATGAAATTAGCTGGGGAATATCAGGAGGCAAACAGATTTTCACAGGACCCCTTCACTTTCAAGCAATTATTCAAAAAGTAATGAGAACTATTTCATTGCTCTAGTCTTGAAGACTGGATTGTATTAATAGTGTTAATCTTAAAATAGAGTTAAAGAGATACTAACAAGGCTTTTTGCTCTGGACAATCTTTCCGAAAGATAGAAAAATTCTCTGCTGAATTTCTAGCCAAATATTTATTCAATTGCTCTTAAAAAGCCTCCAATAAGACAGTTTCACATGGATGAACTCCCTCACTGTCACATTTTTTATTACTTACAATAATAATAATAACCATCTTGTGACTTTTTTTTTAAATGCAGACAGAATTTTTCCCCTGATAACACAGCTGTCTAATGAATTCTTCAAGAAAACATGCATGTAAAATGTCAACAATAGATAAATACTGGAAATATTTAAAGAGATAGTCTCATCAGAGTCCTGATCTGTTAATCTCTTACTCTGCATATGAAATGCATTACTTCTAGGTAAACAGCTTATATGGATATGTTCAAACACTGCCCTAGCACCTTGGTTCTTGCACTGAACAAGATTTTATTTGACCTTTCACAAGTGTGAAATGTGAATCTGAAGCAGACTGAATTAGGTATTTGTACTGTGGTCTACCTTTGTGCTAGTTGTGTGCACATCATGAAGGTAGAGAGAAAAAAATAAAGAAGCTGACAAATTGGTTTGGTAGTAAATAGGAACTGCTGCTTCTCAGAGCTCTGACCCATGACCATAGGAGGAGGTTTTGTCTGTATGCATTCATTGATCCATCTAGATTATATATTGCGGCTCATGTCTGGATAATTTTTGTTTTAAGTCGGTTGCCTGACCTAGAACAGAAAAGGGGAGAAAAGCTCTAGCTGGAATAAGAAAATAAATAAATAAAACCGTTTCCACCCACATTTTCTAACTAATTTATGAGCTCCTCATATCTGGCTTTTTACTTATTTACCTGTAATAATGTTTACAAAATATTAACTTTGATTTGTGAAGAGGCCAGCTGTTTTTCACTGATCGGTATGAAAAGTATGTGCTCAGTTTTAAAAGTTTCAATAGATTGACTCAAGCATCTCTCCCTATTATATCACAAAATATCACTATAATTCTTGCATGATAAGGATACAAAGACACTGCCTACAAATCTCTACGAAAGTCTTGCTGTCTTGTGGCAAACACAGTTTCCACTGAAGTAGTTCAGTGGGCTGAGCTGACAGTAACATCAGGTAGCATAACATGAGAAAAAGGGGGACAAATGTTACATATAGAATCATAGAATGCTTTGGGTTGCATTATTATTCATACCTTTTCTGTAACAGTTACATCTGGATTATTAATTACTAGACTTTAAGTATTTCAATAGGATTTCAGTTTTGAAAGGATGAGAGTAAACGGTTTCGGTTTTCCCCAGGGGAGGTTTAAATTGAATATTAGAAAAAATTTCTTCCCTGAAAGAGTTGTCAAGGCCTATCACAGGGTGCTGAGGGTTTTGTATAAATATTTTTAATAAATATTTATCATGTTGTCGTTAAATGTTTTACTGATTGCCTAAACAGAATTAGCTATTTAAAACATGAAGTGAAAATGGACAAGCTCATATTATTGGAGATTCTCAAGTCTTAACATGTGCACATACATCTGCGAAAGATATCTTCATGTGTGTGTAGTACTGTGGGTGTCACTGGAATTATTCGTTAGAATAAAGACTTGCTGGAGTGCAAGTGTTTGTTTTGTCCATGTGTTTTCTGAGTGATGCTATTTGTCTTTTCCTCACCAGGTTGAATATTTTATTACTGCTACATTACATTTGTCTAAAAAAAAAAAAACAAACCTGTTTTGATGATGGAATTGAGTCTATAGACCTTATTTGTTGTTTTGTTGATGTTGACTTGATACAGTTTTCATATGGAAGACATATGAAAATCTAAAGCAAATCCTTATTAATTTTTTTGTTTTTAAAGGAAACTTTCAGTTTTTTCAAATATATAGAGAACTGTATGGTTGGATGAAATCACAGGTCTGCGAGAGGGAGACAGAACAAGCAAGAGGAATGACTGACAAAAGCAGAGACCTTCCAAGGCAATATATATAGTACTATAAGAGGTCAAATGTACTAAAAAATATAGGTAAAAAAGCATATAGGGGCAGAGTAAGAAAGGATGAAGAAAAGAACAAAATAAGCAAGAATTATTTCAGAAAGGAGATAGGTATATAATACTCAGAAAAAGCACCTCTGGTATTTCCTTATGATCTGTGTAAACCATAGGATTTTATTATTTGTGGAAATGCATATAAAACTAACAAAATGGGACACCACTTGTGTCTGATAAAAGCCAAACCACAGCTAGTTCTGTTGCCTTAATAGTTTGTGGATGGTTCCCTTAAGACTTGAGACTTTCTGTATGAACTTTGGGATATGTGGTGAAGTTGCCACTATCATCTGTTGACATTTAGAGACAAAACATCCTGTGTCAATTCTTGATTTGACTTGAACATACTAGAAACTTTAGTTATCTTTAGAAGTTATATCTTATATTATTGGTAATCCTCTTATTTGTATTAATAATAGATACTATTGCTGCAGACTAAACAAACAGGAAATGGCTCATCTGGAAAAGAAAAAGCTATTAAAATGCAAATCCTTAATTTATTAGAAAAGACTGGAAAGTATCACCAATGACCATATGACATTTGTTTGCATGGGGGGTAGGGGTAAGTGTCCTTGTGCCTATTTCATCCTAACCTCCACATGAAAGGAGTTTTTAGTGAGTAACACTGATGGACATTTAATAGAGCGAAAGATAATACTCTGTTTAATTGGTCGTGCACATTTAACTCCCAAGATATAAAGAACTTTTAAAGGAAAACAAAATAACCTTATCCTGACTATTTTATAACTTGATCTTTTTTCTCTAACAAAGTGAGTTCATGGGATTTGGTGTATCCTACAGTTTATTTTATCAAAAGTCTTTCCTAAATGGTGGCTCATTTCTGAATATATGCCACTCTTCCATATATTGCAACAGGACTATCAGCTTGATTTGGTACTCAAAACTGGCACTAAGCATTAAGGAAAAGGAAATATTTCTCTAACTTTGCAACCTTTTGTGCAACCAACCAGCTCCAAATTATACACGTAAGTACTGAAAACAATCATAGACAAACTAATACAGCTGAACGAGTTCATTAAATGAAAAAAGAAAGAACAAAAAT
>WUAM01000399.1:246612-263455 GCA_024336885.1 Actenoides hombroni
ATCAAAGACAGTTCCTGGGAATTGGAGTATCCTACAGTTTATTTCACCAGAAGTCTTTACTAAATGGTGGTTCATTTCTGAATGTATACCACTCTTCCATAAATTGCAGCAGGGCTATTACCTTGATTTGGCACTCAAAACTGGCACTAAGCATTAAGGAAAAGAAAATATTTATCTAACTTTGTAACCTTTTGGGCAAGCAACTCTTCTCCAGGGTATTTCTGAACAATATATATGCATGATCTGTTGCAAATCAGTTCCCTAATACTATGTGATATTTACTGTGCTTGATGAAACAGTTTCTCATTATGAGAACAAGCAATCCAACTGAAAATAAGGAGCCAAAAAGTAGCTTTTAGAAATTAAAAACAGTAAAAATCATAACACTCTCCACTTACCTTGAAGGCCAATGGAGCTGTGGGGACTGATGAGCATAAACACTACATGAACAAGCTACTAGTGCTGCAGAAGTGTCTGCTGAGGTTCAGAGCTAAAGCACCTTTTGGAGTGAAAAACACACAGGCAAACCAGAAGTACCTTCTTCATTTTGTTTCGTTTCATAAATTTTAAGTGCTATGTCAGCTTAGAAGGGATAAGAGGGATGACCCATCTCGCTGAACTAGCTGGGAATGCATTTAGTGCTCAACAGAAAGACCAAGCAGCTGCTGAGTGTTTTAGAAAAAAAGAATGTGCTTAAGTATTTGGGGGTTTTATGTGTTGCCTTTTCTAATGTGAACAATTGCAAACATTCAAACTGGGTTGCAGTTTTCTGACAGAAAGAAGATAGAAACACAAGTTCTATTGAAAAATTTCAACTGATAGAAACAACAGTTACCATTTTTGATAGCAGGTGAGCATGAAAGGGTCTGCTGCTTTGTCCAGCATGAGAATTATCTTTCATTTCTCCTTCTGAAATACTAGAGGTAAAGTCTGGTGTTCTGGCCTCTGTAAGATAACCACAAATTTTCAGTGGTACCGTCACTGGCTCAGCTACTCTTGAGGGAGCATGTTGTGTTACCATTACCCACCATAGAGTTAAAGGCTTACAGCATCTGTCTGACAGATGGAAAGGTTTTGCCTACACTTGGCAAAAGGATCAGACTGGACTGTTAGTCTGAATGGATTTCTATTTCATTTTAGTCATACTGAAGAGGTTTAACTACATATTGCAAACACAGTTTTCCAGAGCAAATCTTCTGGAATAGACTACTAAAATCTTATCTGTAGTGAATTTTTGATTTAAAAATACTGTCGCTGTTGGCAAGACAGCTGTATCTGTATTAACAATAATGGGAGCCCTGCTAGGATGACATTTTCAGTGCACAGAGTTAAGGGGCAGAGGTCAGAAAACATTCAGCAGAAATAGGTAACTGCTTCAACTACCAGTGATGGTATTTACAGAGGGGAAGGACCTGTATGGTAAGTTTGTTATACAAGTTGACATATGCCTACACTGTAAATGGTCATTATTTCAGACTTATAGAATGGAAGAGTGCAGGGTTGATGATTCATATGATGACTAAATTCTAGAAGTACTAAATGTTGCTTCCCTGTCATAGGATAAAATTAGTTGGTATTCCAAATTCAGCTAATAGTGGAAAATACAATATTAAATGACTAGCAACCAGGCTGGCAGCCTCTATAAAGAGGTCAAAACCAGAGTGATTAATGGCAGATGTGCTGTCCTTTCACTTGTTGAGTTTATTTTCAAGGTAGATTGAAAGAAGTTTGGACAGAAATGGTAGAAACTTACTTGTCATTTTCTATTCCTTCCCTGTGGAGAGAAACTTTTCAGTCTGGCACTTTCACAAACTCTCTTATATAAACATCTCTTACAAAGCTGCAGTCCTGAGACATTCCTAACTTTTTGACATTGAAAAAAGAAAATACTTTCTTAATTATTTATCCATATGCCAGAAATATGCAGAAAAGAACAGAATTATCATTTCCCATAGAGCCTTTTCTATTCCAGTAATCTAAAAAAAAAAATCATTTAATAAATAAATAAGAAGCATTTTTCATCTGTTGGCACTGCAGTGAGTATATAGACAAAGAAAGCACCTGTCATGCCTTTACCAATAGTTTTCATAGATCACATGTGAGACATCAGTGACAGGATGCTGCTGCCAGTTTGTCCAGGGACACTGAGAAAATGCATTTTTCTTTCTCAATACTTTGCACTTCTCTCTTTCTTTTCTTATAACACCAGACATTAACTGGATATTAAAACCCCCAGCTCAAATTTCATGATTTATTATGCTATTGAAAACTTAAGATAAACCTGTTAAAGAGAACAGACCAATGTGAATTTTCCAAGTGCTAGTGTTCAGCTTCTGGCGTGCTGAGCGTAAAACTGTTTTTGGATACTATCTCTCCTCTCTCTCTGCCTTCTTCTTCTTCTTGCAAACACACAATATGCTCTTCTCAGGCTAATCTACTTAAAGTGTTATCAAATTTATTCTACTCACTGTAGCTGTTTCTGCCTATTATTTGTAACATCAGAGATATGTGACCGGTTTTTAATATATGGAAATCATCTTTATTAATTTTAAATAAGTCCTTAACAATCCCTTTTGGATTTTCTCCCCTTCAATCATTAGTGAAAGGGAAAGGAACAGAAAGATAATGCCATCATGTTGCTCACAAAAAGCTTAAGCTGCAGAGCTGGGTGGAGGCCAAGGTGGGTTTCTCAAGTGGGAAAGGGGTTGCAGTCCCTGCAACCCCTCCCCTTGTCCCTCCTAGGGGCTGAGCTGCCTGTGATCCCACAGCTCTAATTCATCACAGCTGAGCACCCAGCATCAGGCAGACCTTTGTGATGAGCTCACTAACGGAGAGCTGTGATGAGCTTTGCTGGGAGCTGCTTCCCATTCCATCCCCTCCAGAGCAACATTTAGTTCTTGTTTGAGCTGCAAGGCAGGTTTGTTGTGCCTGGCTATGCCTCTTGCTGATCCTAACTAGCTCCCTAGATAGACTGTGGACTTGACTTGTTGCTATAGATTGCTTTGGCAACCTATTATCTAGCCCTGGTTACTGGACCTGGACCTTCCCTACTCTGCTTGATCACAAAATGCAGGTTGGTGTCCTCACTGGTGTGGCTATGGTCTTGAGCACCCTGCTTTCCATCATAGTGGGCTCCCCAGTGGAGATATTTGCTTGTTTCACCCCAGCACCCTCCCCTGATCCTGGGACCATCTGAGGGCTGAACTAAAGCACAGGGTATCTGCCTGCCTCTGGCCGCAACACACTGCTCCAGAAAGACATTTCTGTATGGCTGTTTCTTGTAGCAACTGCTCCCATAGCTGAGGCCAGAAATATAGTGGTTATAGTGATGCTAGATACATAAGAATTTCCTTTGGCAGATAAAGTCCTTAGGGATTAGTTGTGATACATCTACATCTTTGTGTTTGATGGCAGGACCTCTGGCCCTAGGTTTTGAATATCGTTAGGAGGCTTGGGGTTTGTTTATTGGTTTATTTTCCTCACGGAAGTTGTACATAGTTCTAGAATATTAATACTTTGTGTTCGCACTAATATACTAATATTATCTATCACTGTGCATAAATGATATATTGCAATTGGATAATCATTATTTTTATTTATCTAGTTGTAGCATAAGGGAAATTTTTTTTCACAATCAGTGATAAGAAGAAATTGTCTAAATCCAGTGGCATGAATAAGTAGAATGGGATTTATTGTGACCAGAGGCTGCTTCTGAGAGGCTGATTGTGAAGTGGTTTTTTTTCTTGTTTCTGTTTTTGCAATGTGATGGAAAACTACTAAAATGAGAGGGACACTATTTCAAGGTCATTGTGAGAAAAGTAAACTTAATACTATCTTTGGCCATATATTGTACACATTTGAACTGGTAGGGGTAACCGTCACTCAGAACGGTCTTGGTCTTGACAATTGTTTCGACAATGCAAACTGTAGGTTTGCTTTTCTTCTAGTTAGTATCCTCATGGATTTTCTGATTTAGGTTAGAATAGCTAGATGTTGTGGGTCACACCTTGAGCTGATATGCGTACTTGAACTGGCTACTGCTTGAAGTAACCTTTAAGTGTTGAAATCACCTGATGCTTTGAGCATCCAGTCTGTGTACTTCTAGCCTTCTATGAAAATGTAGTGAGTTATGTATCTTAAAAATCTGAAGAAGGTCAGACTTGGGTTTAGAAAACTATCTAGCTCTGTAGACCAGTAATGAAATAAAACTCCATCTTAAGGTAAAATTTTAAAAATTTCCAGAGCCTTTAATGGAAGAGTCATTATTATACAAAAGTTGCATAGTGTTTTGTGTTTAATTAGCTTTGAACTGGGTTCATGGAGCTTCTGGCAAAGAGTTTAACAACTCAAGAATCACCATTATAGATGACCATGTCAAAAGAAGAGCCAAAGAGTAATATCTCTGTGAATGAAGTATCCTGAAGTGTGCTCTTAAGTACGCACACTGCAAAAATATCACAATTATTGCTATCAAAGATCAGCGGAGTAAATCAGAAGCTTGAATTCCTCTTATAATGCTCTACAAAGTTGCATTTGGAAAGTTCTTGACAAAAGTTTCCTGGAGATAAAAAGACATCTCTGTCTAAAACTATCTCTATTTCACCTGTTTTGAATTTTGCTTTTACTTATTTATTTGCTTGCTTCCTGCAGAGAAATTTTCTGTTTGTTTCTAAATTAATCTTAAAAAGAAGCTGCATTAAAATTTTACAGCAGTTTCTCATTTAAAGAATGAACCTAGAGCTAAGGATGAGATAATCTAATCCTAAACTTGCTATGTCCTTATTATTTCTGAGAAAATACATATAATGTTCAAACTATTATTTTAGGTATAGAAGCTTGATAACCTTAATGATGCTTGATTGATTGTGGCAATGATTTCATATTGGGAGCTTAAAAACAATAAGTCACCTTTTAATTTCAGGCTAACTAGTATGTATGAACAGCTCCCCTTGAGTGGATACTCAATAAAGATAGAGCTCTCCAAATTTTTCTAGTTCTCTTGTGATAAAACTGAAAAGTATCACTTTCTGTTTGGCTTTATTCCTTAGAATTACACATTCCTATTGAAATAAATACTATATGTGTTTGTGCAAATGGATACTTCTGGACACATGCATATATGCACATATGAAATACACTTCTGTTGGTAAAGACAAAACCATTCATTTCTGAAACTGAGAAACAGGCATGTAACCAGCAGCCCACCTGCTCAGGTTATACTATGATTCTCATAATCACACTTCTTTAACAGTTTCAAACAACAAATATCAAAAAGCTAGTTACTAAACTGCCAAGATATATAAAACTTAAATTATCTCAGAAAATAATCTATTTGAATTACATTTCCTTTGAAATAATTATTTCTAAATATTTAGTATTTTAAAAAGGCATAGATACAACAGCAACTCATAAATAAATACAGTTAAAGTGCCTGACAGAAGTAGCAGAGCTATGCAACTTATAAGATGTTCAGTACAAGTAGAACAAATAAAAAAACACTGCAGGATTTAAGTTAGTGATGCATAGGAAATCAATAACGTACCTAGGGTATTAAACAATATTATTTTGTACTTTGTGTATTGGATGCAGGTGGGTCATTTAATGAAAGACATACAAAAGCAGTGGAGCAGAGGGAAATCACTTTAGTTTTCTCAAAAGTAGTATCTTGGACTTTCTAAAACCAGTTTTTCTAAATTGTGAATACTAGATCTTCAGTAAGTTACAACCACATATTTGTCAGTGATAAATAACTCCTAACATTTTGTGATTCTGTGAAATAGGAAACATAAACCCTGTAAAATTCAATGAATAAAGATCATTGTCTACTTCAGACATGAATTATATTCAATGGACTAAATCCACCCCTGGTGTAATTTGAAGTTAACGTTTTACGTTAGAGATTAGTTTTCCTTACAGCTTCAAAGACTGTTAAGCTGGATGAAGTTTAATAGGCAGCTGCTTGTTGAATAGATAGTTCCTACAAAACATGTAATGTGTTTATATGGTGGATTGAGTCTGACTGACTGCTAGGTGCTCTACTACTCCCCTCCTCATCAGGACAGGGGAGAAGAAAATGAGATGAAATAGAACTCATGGGTTGAGATAAAGGCAGTTTAATAAAGGAAAAACAAAGCTCATGTACAGAAGCAAAGGAAAACAAAAAGATTTATTCTCCACTTCCCATCAGTAGGTGATGTTGAGTCACTCCCCAGGAACTAGGGCTTCAGTACACATAGTGGTTGGTCTGGAAGACAATGAAAGCCTCCTCTCCTCCTTTCTCATAACTTTGTATTCCTTATTACAATGTCATATGGTCTGGAATATCTCTTTGATCAGCTTGAGGCAGCTGTTCTGGCTATATCCCCTCCCAAGTTAACTAGTAACTAGAGAATCTGGTTATTCACAACTATTCACTATTATCTTCTAGTGGAGATAACTCCATCCTGGCTAGGCCATACATGTTTTGTATGAAACACTACATATTCCCTTAAGATTGTGATTTCTGTTGTTTAAACCAGAGGATCAATGGTAATCAGTTGACGTCTCTGGAGACTGGTTCTGCACATAGTTATCTGGTCCTTCACTTGTGTCATAGTAACTGCATGCAATGCTACAGGCTCGGGGCAGAGTCTTGGCTTTTGTCTTTAGATTGGAAAGCTGCCCAGTGGAAAAGTACCTGGGGGTGTTGGTTAACACCTACCTGAACATGAGCCTGCATGTGCCCTGGTGGCCAAGGCCAACAGCATCCTGGCTAGTGTGGTCATCAGGACTAGGTCAGGGATCGTCCCCCTGTACTCAGCACTGGTGAGGCTGCACCTGAAATCTGGGTTCAGTTTTGGGCCCCTGACTCCAAAAAGGACATTGAGGGGCTGGAGCATGCCCAGAAAAGAGTGATGAAACTGGTGAAGGGTCTAAAACGCAAGTCTTGTGAGGAGCAGCTGAGGCACTTGGGGTTGTTCAGCCTGGAGAAAGGGAGGCTCAGGGGAGACCTTTCTGCTCTCAACAGTTTCCTGAAAGGAGGTTGGATCCAGGTGGGGTCGGTCTCTTCTCCCAAGGAACAATT
The DNA here is from genome assembly GCA_024336885.1 of Actenoides hombroni. Taxonomy (NCBI): domain Eukaryota; kingdom Metazoa; phylum Chordata; class Aves; order Coraciiformes; family Alcedinidae; genus Actenoides; species Actenoides hombroni. The sequence goes on from WUAM01000399.1 coordinate 253,676, forward strand.
GATAGGACAAGAGGAAAAACAGCCTTAAGTTGCACCAAGAGAGGTTTAGATTGGACATTAGGAAAAATTTCTTCTCTGAAGAGGTAGTTAAGCCCTGGCCCAGGCTGCCCAAGGAAGTGGTAGAGTCTCCATCCCTGTAGGGGCTTAAAAGCTGTGTAGATGTGGTGCTGAGGGACCTGGTTTAATGGTGGACTTGGCTGCACCAGACTAATGGTTGGACTCGGTGATCTTAATGGTCTTTTCCAACTTAAATGGTTTTATGATTCTATTATCTTCCTGTAGGCATTAAGATATTCGTTTGATGTCCCCAAACAAGTGAAAAAGTACAACAGGGATCAAATGAATTAAAAAAACCCTATAACATTCAATATATTCTCTTCCAAGAGGAGTTGAAAACTCTTTCCACTTGCAAGCACTTGGAAAGAGCAATTGACCTAATGACATACTACACCTTAATTTGACAGATTTCCATTTCTGTATGCATTTTGATTGACTTTTTAAAATGGAAAGATGGTGAAAAAAACTTTCCTTGGTATTAAGTTTTAGAATTGAACTGAAGTGCACTTAGATAATTTTAAAGTTCGTAATAGCCTGTCAATGAATTTTTAGTACCTTGTTTTAAAATGGGTTTAACTTCTTTGAAGTTTCTGCTGAGTTCTTCTTTGGTTTTGTGTTTGTTTACTATATTATTTAGAAAGCCTTGGAAATTTCATTAGGTTATTTTATTAATACTATCTAAATGTATAAATAGATGAGATCTCTATTTGTGTTCAGTGTTTATATTTTTAAGTAGTATTTAAAGACTTTGAAGTTAAACTCTTACCAGTTGGAGAAGAAAACAAAGAAAAAAGTTTCTGAATACTCCATAAAATAAAATGCAAAAGAAAGCAGATATATTGAAATTCTTTTGGTTTTATTTGTAGTGGCAGATTAAAAACTGCAAACTTAAATAATAAATTTAAACCACCTTCAACTTAAAGCAAATATTTCAACTGGTTTTTAAAGTACCAAAATATAGCATTTTGGTATTATCAAAAACACTTCCTTGCTCTTTTCATGAGGAGAATTTCTGGTTAAATTTATCTGAGTTTACAAATTTTCAATTTTGTGAATTCTAGGGCTCACAAATCTTTCCTCTGCATTTTCTATGCTTTCCGTGTTTTAATGGTATGTGATTCATGTAAATGAATCAGCAGATTCAAAGAGTCACCATAGAAGAGTCTATGAAGGTCTTGGTCTAAGCTAATATCAAACCTTTTTGACAAAGTAAGTAAGAGATAGTGGGGATGAACAGATTCCTATCAACAGAATTTTCAGTTCATTCAGAGATTAAAATTTGAAAGGAAGAAAGCTCCTTAGAAGAATAAGTTCTTGTACAATATGGAAATAGTCTGAAAGGAGAAGGCTGCCATATTAAGAAAAATAGTTATAATTTGTTTTTAAAAAAGAAGAACCTACAGGTCACATAAGGAAGGCAGCTTTAGTTTATTCATCTGGCTTTCTATGGAAGAAAGCTGCTCATCTAAACATAAAATTTTGAAAGTGTAGCACAAAGAAATTCAAAGCAAAAAATGATGAAAAGCGTGACTGAACATGTTTTTATTAAACATGACCTTTCTGCAGATCATACAACAACATGTAAACACAAGTAATGGAAATTAAATACTGAAGAACCTGTGCAAGTATAGTGGGACCTCTGTAACCAGAAATAATGGAATCAGTATTTCCTGTATGGTCTGGCAGAGTCTGTCTTTTGACCTTTACAACACAGCAAAAGCTCATCTATTCTTTCAAGTACTTGTTTTGAGAAGTAGCTTATGTTTTGCTAGGAGAAGTATTGTTAGCTGGCTTATTTTTTTCCCTTCCTCTACTGGAAAAGACAACAAATGTAATGTTTTACTTAAATAATGCACTTGTTTGTATATAGACATACACATCTTATACATTTTTTGAATGTAAAATGGAATAATGTAAAACAGATCTCAGAACTCCCTGGTCAGGATTTTTAAAGCTTACTTTGAGACAAATCTAATTCACAGAATCAAATGTTTAAACTACCACTGTTGCATTCACCTACTGTCAACATTTATAATGCTGCAGAGGACATGCAGAACAGAGCTGAATGATAAACTTTTATAACCTTTGTATTCACATTGTACAATGATGTAAAGCATAATACATGAAATAAACAGTACAGAGAAATCCTGTTAAATTTGAATACTTAACTATCTTATTCCCTTAACATAGAGTCAAATGTAGGACCACACATTTTACTTTCACATAATGTCAGATATGGAGTAAATTAGGAGGCACCAGAATTTCTCATTAAATTGAATAGTTGCATTTTTAGTTTTATTTTTTATGAGAAGTATAGAAAAAAGAGAGAGAAAGCAATAGAAATATAAGGGTAATTCAGAACAGCCTTCCCAGAGTCACCATTGCAAACCCTGAAGCAAATAACAGGATGAGAATTACCTAGTTACTCTTGTTCAATAAAAATGACTCCAAGCAAGATGTTTTACAGAAAGAAGAAAAGCAATGTTAAATGTTTAAAATAAATAAAACTATGGTGCTAACTATTGTTAGGTCTTATAAAATGAGGAATCAGCCCTAAAATTTGTAGCAGAGCATTTCCCTTGATAATATCTTCCCTTGCTTGCATGTGTTTACTGAAAAAGAAAAAATAAAGCCTTCTTTCTACGCAGCATTAAAATAACACCAGGTGTTACGAAGATATACTTTACAAAAATAACATGTAATTGAAATCAGTGTTGACTCAGTTAACTTGAGTACATGCATATGTCAATCACAGAACTTGCTTTGCTGAGCCACTACTTGCTGAAAGGAAGACAGGCACAAAGGAGGACAGAGGAAGGAAAGATTTCTTTAAACATTCTGAAAAGAAATATTGTGACTATTTTAGCTATGCAATTAGCTCTTTAAAGAGACAGAAATCTCCTATTGTACTTTGGAAAGCTGTTTATTCACTACTACTTTAAATATTCAGAATGTTTATAGAGAGAAATTACAAATCTTTCCTTTAAATTAGGAGTTCTAGAAAAGATTTGTAGTTAAGCAAAACAGCTTGAGAAATAAACTAAGCTCTCAGCTGAGAGCCTGTAAAAGACTGTTTATCATTATGTAGAACTATACTTATGTTTCCACTTAATGCCAGCATATTTACTAACTCTTTTGTGGCCATTGAGCAAGTCTTCAAAAAACAAAATGGCATTGACAAAAAAAGCATTAAATAAAATATGACCACAAGTAGGTAGCAGCATCACAAATTACAAAGGCCTGAAACTGGCATCTCTTAATTTGGTTTTGTAACAGTAGGAATCAATTTCAATCTTCAGGGTTGTTTTTTTTTCTTCATACACACTTTTTCCTGCTAAGAAATTATCCCACCTTGAGACTTATCCAAGGATTATGTCTTGAAAACACAGCCTCTTGGGATCACAAAGATGTGTCATTCAGACTGACAGCATCACAGACTCATCTGGCTCTATGCTCATCTGAGGTATCATCCCAGATCCTTCACAAGCCAGGTGAGGTCTGACATAAGCCTGATTTCTTTAACTTTGCTTATTATTAAAGCAGTGTGGTGGTTTGACCTTGGCTGGATGCCAGGTGCCCACCAAGCTGCTTTATCACTGCACCACCCCCTCCTCCTCTCAATTGGACCAAGGAGAAGAAAATAAGATGAAACTCGTGTGTTAAAACAAAGGCAATTTAATAAAAAAAGGAAAGCAAGGCCATGCATGGAAGCAAAAGAAAACAAAGACTTAATCTCTACTTCCCATCAGCAGACGATGTCTGACGCTTTTCAGGAAGCAGGGCTCCAAACATGAAGCAGTTGCTCAGAGGACAAGCCGATTTCCCCCCCCCCCCCGCCTTGTTTTAATCTCAAGAAGGACAAGTAAGAGCAAAAGACACCTTTTTGTAAAAGGACTATGCAAAAATTGGGAAAGAGACATTAAATAAGGATGGTACATGAGTGGATGAAATTTTTTAAGCCAGAAATTTTACAGATAACATTTCTGCAGTAAAGTGCCAAATACTTTTTTCTCTGATATATTAACTCATTTTGAATTTGAATTTTTTTTTCCTGAAAATAAAAATACAGTTCACAGTGTTTAAGGAAAGAAAATACTTTCTATACTCACAGAAACTTTTATGGTATAAATTTCTCTGCTCTAATACTCTTTTTCCTAAACATTTACAACTGTCTGTTTTCAGAAGCAATATATTAGGCTGAATGGATTATGAATAACTGTTCCATTATATTCTTCGACAGAATAAATTGGTGTTAAAGAAATAATTTTAATCATTTCTACAATGCAGGATTCCCCAGTATTATTTGTTATGCAATTTGGTTTGAATCTACAGAAGATTGTAAACCAGCAAGTTTTATAATTAATTCACTTAGAGATTTAACCAGCAACAACGTTCTTTGTAAAATATGCAAATACCAAAAAGAGAAGAAAAAAAACCCAATTTTTTTCTTTCCTCATAGTTTCCACTTTTTAAAATAATATGAATGCTAAGTTGCACAGTAGTACTTGTTGTCAACTTCTGATGTGCTCAATAGATATATTTTACAAATGAGGACATTGCAGAGAAGATTCAACCTCCTTCCATCCAACAGTAGTGATAAGTGATGATGTAGTCTTTGCATATTCTTACCCTTTACATTAAACCTTGTATCTTCTCCAAAAGTGAGCATCCCAAGGTATGTGGTTGCCGTACTTTCCCACACGCTATAGCAATAATATTCTAAATATATCTCTGTGAAGTATTTACTGCTACCCAGGCATTAAATAATATGAGGGAGGTTATGGAAGAGGAGTTGCTGTGTGCAGATCCTTGAGTACCTTTGTACTTTAGTAGTTATATGAACATCCTGTGGCACATGCAGAAAGTGTTTATTAAGGCCTGATTGCCTAAACTGTAGTTTTTTTCCCCATTCCATAAGCAAACAATTTATCTACTGATCATGCGGCATTCTGTTTCATTGTAGATTTTTTCAAATATCATTTAAAATTTATTGTCTCACTGACTTTTAGATACTACTAACCTTTTGGATTAGTTGCAACAGAGATTCAGTAGGTGTAATCAAATCTACTTGCAAGTAAAACCTCAGCTATGCCTTCAATATTCAAGTAATATTTAGATACCATTGTAGAACTGATCAATATCATACATATATTGGATAAAAGGGACCCTAACTATCACATAATATGAATGCAAAGTATTTTCACTGAGTAAAATAATCACTTTCACTCTGTCATCTCTATAGTGAAAGACTACTGTGAGAATAAAATAAATTAAAAATAATAGATTAAAAATAAAGAAAATAAATTAAATTAAAACTTAACATGAATAACAATGGATTTACCACTGAAGATGATGTCTAACAGATTAGTTTCCACTCTCTAACTCCTCAAGCTTTACCAAGTCAAAACTACTTTTTAAATTATATTAGCCCTCCTGGCATGGTAATCTGCATTCTAATGGGATTTTACTTCCTTAGTGTATCTTCTAATACTTATTCTATCTTTATTATGCCTGCAAATCTTATGCTATCACGATTATCTTTTGTTATGGTAAAAACATTTGGATTCATAAGGAAATAGATTTTTAAAAATTCCACACACACCCCCATCTTGTTTTATGATTTGGTAATTTGTGTTTCAACAACCATACTAGGATACCCCTAGTCCTTTTCCATAGCTGTTCTGCTTGTCAAATCACAACTATAATCTATACTTACCTCCTTTAAAAATGTAAAGACATAATTTTAATTCCTGTAAGCAAAAGTGATCTTGCTAAGAACAGCTGTACAGTGTATTTCTGGTCACCATTTCTGTTCACTAGTCAAGTATTTAAAAATAAGAATCTGTGAGAGATGGTTTGAAAATATTTAAGTACTTGGTTAACTTATTCTTGAAACAATTTAAACTTGTAGAATATAGCTATTTTTCTCTTATTCTGTGTTCTTTATTCCCAAACATGCATGAAACATGGGATTTGTCTTGTCTAATTTCAAAATGTCTGAAAGATTGCCTCGATATAAGCTAGTCACATAAACTCTCTTTATTGAGAGAACTAGACATTGTAGGCAGACAATTTGTCTAAGCTGTCTTAGATGGTTATCTTCAATGAGATGAATCACTCCCTGAAGGTGTTTATTTCTCTCCATTGACTATAAAGGAAGACTAGATGACAAGTTTAGATGACAACTTTTAGTTGTCTAACATTTACTGAGATGGATCCTATACAAAATGCCCAGAAGCATTGTGGTTTATGAGGCACTGGAACAATACTGCTTTGAATACTATATTTCCTACAAAAATAGTCTCAGTTTCCTGAGACAGACCTACCTCCCACTGCAATCCTTCAAAGCTCATTTAGAAATGTTCAGAATTTAAAAAAAAAAATTTAATGGCTTGGTACAAAAGGAGAATTTTGCCCGAAAGTTTGGATTCAGTGTTCTAAAGGCATATTGTAGAGGATGAAATATGTTATGTAAATAGAAATAAAATACAAAGATTATAAGAATACTGCCATACTTTCTTGATGATTAAACCCCTTTTGGCTTGTTGTAGTGGTTATACTGAATAGATCAAAACTGTCTTGCTCATTTATTATTTGACACCTACTCATACTTAACTTTCAGTCACCTGCAAATGAGAGAATTTCAGGGAGGACTAAAGAGTATCTCTGGCAGAACATGCACTTCAAGATGCAACCTCAAACAAAGCAAAAAACAAACCCCAAAACTTAAGTAAAATTGAACACAAACAAAGCAAAAAACAACCAACCGACCCACAACAACGGAAACAAACAAACAAACAAACAAACCCTCTTGACTGGCTACTTTTATTCTAACAGGTTTCCTAGAATCCTATGTATGTGTTACCATAACTTTTCAGGTATAAACTGCCACCTTCTAGCAGGAATAAACTCTAAACCACATGCACTGTCTAATTTAATAGAAATTATGTCATGTATCCAGATTACAGATCAAATCAGCTTCATCTGGGGGTCCAGTAACAGGCATTAATAATATTAGTAATTTTAGATATTATTAAAGTAAAGCCATGACCTTAATTTTATCTTCTTAGTCTGTAGAAGACTAGTCAACACTGATGTTTGTCACCTGACTTGTAACAGTGTTAAAAAACATTGTTCACTTTGCACATATATCACAGAATGAGATAAGAAAAAAGTCCATCACGAGATCCTTCGCTTTTCAAATACATTATGAACTAAATTGCATTTATATGTCCCATGAGCCTGTTCTTTAAGTCCTCTGGGACCTTTAATGTTTTTGCAATTGCTGCAAAAGATATTAAATTAAAAATAGTACTTCTAGGTCTGACAAAATGCTTAATCATAACAAGATGAATAGGATTTGATATATTAAAACTTAAAAATTTTAGGAGTCTTTTCAACTCTAGGTAATGCTCTTGTGTCATTTTTTATATTAGTATGTCTGTCCTTTGGTCTGCAGAGGGCTGAAATTAATATTCTATTATATGTCTTGTTTTCATCAATTTCTTATTTTTCTCTAAGGAAAAGTCAGAAGAAATTAAATGAAGGTATCACAAAACAAAGGGCTTATCTGAACTTCTAAAATGTTTAATATGCATCGATTATCATCACGGTTATTGATTTTCCTGCTAGTAAAAAAGCATAGCACTTGGAAATAATGATGGGAAACTTGATGCATGCAGTATTAGAAGAATAAACATAGTGTTCTTGTATAGGAACTGTACTCTTCTTCCATACTTCAACTAATTGAATAGTAGTAATAACATTCAGAATAGTTCATTTGTTAACAAGCTACTAAATAAGTTAACAACTATGATGACTACTCCGCACAGTGTCTTAATGAAGTAGATTGTTACTTTGATTTGGTTAATTATATAAAATCAAATTTGCATTACAAGTCTCAGTGGAGGCCTTTCTATTGTTTAGATACTGAAAGATAGGCCTTACTATTATATTTTTCTCAGAACCCTGCAAGCAGCAGTGCTGACCTTTAAGAGATGTGGAGAAATAGGTTGGACCCACTGTATTTTCAAATATGATACAAAGCAGCTAATAGTCTACATTACACGACTGTAAAACAAAAAACAGATCAGATTCTGCTTAAGTGCTTAATTATTACAGTTAAATTGAAACACTTGTTTAAGATTAAAAATACTTATCAGTACAATATACTAAATAAAATTCTACAAGCTGTATTTTCCACCAAAGCATTTAAAATTATGTGATTGATCTCTAGTCCTATTGATGAAAAATGTGAGAATTTATCATAACCCATGAAGATTATAAAATATGGTCAGGAAGATCACTTTTTAGGGACTATTTTTGCATTTCTGTCTTCTACAGGGGAAAAAAAAAAAGAAAAAAAAAAAGAAAAAAGTTGAGTATTATTGAATATGATTCTAAAAATTTACTTTATATATCCTAGGGGAAAAAACATTCTGCAACCAAACTGAATAGATTTATTTTAGGCCTGTCAAGTAGATGAAACCAACATCCTGATTGATGTTATTGTAATCTGGTGGAATATGTCCCATGTTTGCACAGGAAGATGATTTGGTTTATTTTTAAGTATTGTATACATCGAGATAATAACTAAAATGTATATATACATGCATATATGTACATAATATCGCACATACATGTATATAATTGCACACAACATATACCTAAGACACACTGTGACTCTTGGATGTACTTAAACGTGTGTAGTTTACTTAACACGTCTATACACACATTATTTAGGTGACTGTGTACCAATATTATTTCAGAATTGTGATAAAAGTCAGTGCATCAGCAAATGCTCTGATTAAGATCCACCTCAGCCTTTTCTGTAAATCTGCTTTCTGAAGAGCTCACCTCCATAGGGATGGAAAGTGGACAAAGCTTCCACCTTCCACTGTGGGGGCATGGGGTGATCTCAGTTATGGTAATACTATGATCCCTGCATCTTCCTTACACACCCCCATTCTTCCAGAACCTGACTGCTGCCTGTCAGTCTGGCTTTTTGCCACTCACTAGTGAAACTCTATCAAATTTCCTGTGAAAATTAATATATATCTTCCTTGTTGAAAGGCAATAATATTCTTCAGAATAACAGAAATCACCTTTCTTCAGTACTGGAAAAAAAAGGGAGAAGGTTCTCTTATATCTCTTGTCATTTCTGATAGGTGATTACACCACATATAACTCGCCCTGAAAGAAAGGATAACATTATTGGCATTTCTATCTCCTGCCATCATTGTAAATTCCTTGGAGACCACCACAGACATAAGGTTTTGTACAGATGACCATACAGGAACAAAAGTGTTCTGGATGTTGGTAGTCAGATATAGAGACTTAATTTTGTGATGTGAATAATTTCAGATAAAGTTCATAGTGATTAATATACATTATTAACTGTAGATGTCTCTTTCATAATGAAATGGTGTCTATCCATTTCTTAATAGAAAAATACAAATGTCATTTAAAAAAAACCCCATACAGTCACTACAATTAGTACTAAATCACCCTTTTTTCCAAGCTTAAGAAGGGTGGATTGGAGGATTGTGCAGTGAGATGGATTGAAAATTGGCTGAAGGACAGAACCCAGAGAGTTGTGGTCAGTGGAGCAGAGTCTGGCTGGAGGCCTATGACTAGTGGTGTCCCTCAAGGGTCAGTACTGGGTCCAATACTGTTCAATATGTTCATCAACGATCTGGATGAAGGGATAGAGTGTACCCTCAG
>WUAM01000399.1:263555-278907 GCA_024336885.1 Actenoides hombroni
GTGATCTGATCTAGGTGATCCTGCTCTGGCAGGGGGGTTGGACTAGATGATCTTTCTAGGTCCCTTCCAACCCCTAAAATTCTATGATTCTATGATTCTTTTTCACTAAGTCTTTTCAAAGCCAAGATCATCATGATAGAAAGAGACAAGACAAACACATTTGTTTTTGAAAACAGTAGAGATACTCTGACATATCCTTAGGATACCCAGAGTTGGGAATGTACCTTTGGCAGAATGAAAGGGAAAGGAAAAAAATAATACAGAGCCATGCTGCTGCCCCAATGACTGTAGTTTTCATAGACACAGACTCAATTCTCCTCTTTCGTCTCTTCAAGCATAGCATAGTTTCTCGTTAATAGCATGTAAATACAGTAAATGCAGCTGCTAATGTGTTATTCTCTAGTCATTTGTTGCAGATGATTAAGGAGAGAAATGTAGAAGGTTAATTTTCTAATTACATACTCCCCCAAGGTAAATTATGCATGTTATCACATCCATTGACACTCTATAATAGGCACTTTTTATTGCAGAGTGATTTTCTGTGAAACTGTGTATCTTCATACAGTTTATTTTAGGAAGCAAGAAAATGGAGGGAAGGGAAAAAGAATATCTATCTTATCAATGTTTCTTAACTCTTTCTGGAGAGCTTGTTAATAGGATATTACAGCTTGCCAAAAAAAAATCTCTTCTCCCTTTCTTCTTGCATCTCATTTATAGTTTCCATAAACTGGTAATAAATTGAAGAGAAAACAATGGGACTAGGCTAAAAGACACACTAATGTTGGATGGCTTTCAGTAAAATGTTGAAAAACAGCTACATCTGAAATTCCTATTAAATAAGAGTTTCCTTTGGACACAAATGCAGCATTTTCCAGGAAAGAGCTACTTGAACTCACCAAATCTAAGACTCTAATTGCTAGCCAGGTGCTGACCCTACCTGACCTGAAAGCAGCTTTTCAGGTTCCTTGTGTTTTCTGAATGAAGCTCAATGCATTCTGCTCAGTAATCCTAAAAAATTTAAAAAAAAAAAAAAAAAAAAAAAGTGTGCTTTTCTAGCTTACCTACTATAACATTCTATTCTTATCTCACACCGTGGAACAGAAAAGCAGCATGGACACAGCTGATTGCCAGTCATTTAAGGTGTTAGCCTTGCTTCAGTATAAAAATAAATGGTTTGCATTTGATAAATTTATCATTTATTAAAAATAATAAATTGAACCATGGGAAAAAATAACAAGCTACAGGAGAAAGATGAGATAAAAACTGATGAGGATGTTTCCTTTGGAATCTTTTTCCCTATCCCAAATATACATGTTAAAAGAGTAGAGCAGAGGAATGCGATGCTTTATGACTTCCACATCATTTGAATAAAATTCAATCATGACTTTACTGTAATCAGAAGTACTACATCAATGTTCTGTCCTTCCTGTTTAATGAGATATGCAACTATGGTTTATTTTTTACACTGAGATGTAGTCGAGAAAAATCATTATATAGAAATACTTCAACTAAATTCAATATTTTTGTCATTAAGAGCAGCTAGCACACATCTGCTGATAACAAATGAGGCATCTAAAACATTGAAAAACAAAATATAAATAAAATATTAATTTCTCAAAAAAAATTTTAAAAAATCAAGATTTGTAATGCACTGATCTATATATGTGAATGTTTAGTTATAATTTTTTGTCAAAAAATTATTTTTCAGTCCAGAGTTGTTTCAATAGAAATTTTCAACTATCTCTAGTGAGTATATTACTGTAAACTAGAAATGTATTTAAAGATTATATGATCTGAAGTTGTTCTAAAAACTTAAAGATTCAGAGGACCAAGAGTAATATAAGACTTTAAACTGGCAGATTACAAGGAAGGACCTTTGAGTTAGTTGAAATCATGGCCTTGTGTCATTTTTCATGTGGCACTAACACACTAGTAGTTCTTTTTTCTTTCACAGCCTCTAATTTCAAGACGTTTTATGGCCCTTTACTGCTATGTAACCTTTGTATCTCTTAAAACTTTTTTATCATTATGAACTTTGTCTAGTGTAGACTACACACTACATCTAGTCCCATGAATTTAAAGCAGAATAAACAAAGCATTTTGTGTGTCTGAAGGGTAACTACAGTTAATGGATACACAAACTCATTATGCTCAGTTAAACCAATAAAATATTTCGTCCTTCCATACTTTCAACATCAAGCTAAATCTCTGCTCTTTCTCTCTTTTTCCTCTTTCTCTCTCTCTTCAAAAAGGAATTATGAAGAATAACCTCTGAAGTTTCATGTATTTTGTTTCTCCTATATCAATTTACCATAACTGTTTATTACAGAAACAAAACCATTTCTTTCCAACTTTTGATGTTATAGTTTATGAAAATCAGTCTATCTCCTTCTCTCTGTCTTCCAGTACCTCATCCTCAGACTAGTTAACTACTGGAAAAAAAAGTTGATGATTCTAAGCTGGTAATGAGAGATGGATGAGCTAAAAGTACAGAGATGATCTCTTTAAACTCCAGCAGATCAGTAGCTCAGAAAAGTAACCAAAGGGGCGTGGTGGTTTGTTTTTAATTAAATTAAGGTTACATGAGATAAAGGTGTCAAAGCCTAAATTTAAGGTAAGGGACTTAACAGTAACTCTGTGGGCCTTATTTAAAGGGTTACGGACTTTTTCTGCTCTATCACACTGATCAGTTGTCTAATTTATCCCAGTCACTTAACAAGTAACAGCTTTTTTCAAGTAAGTGTGGGTCTGATTCAGTCTGTCATTATATGAGTTCTCTGTGATTTCAACGTATTTTGGATCAAGCTAAATAGAGAAGCAACCAGAGGTCAGACTGCAACTACTAGATAATATATGGCCACTGAGCACTGCTAAGAATCTAGCACATATACCTGAAGTTTTTACAAGATATCCAGATGTGGAGGTGAAGAAAAATATGGACTGCTGATGTGTGATGAAGTTGAGACAGGATAGACTCACCTATCACCATCATCTCCAAAATGGTACAAAAAGACATACCCCCAACCTATGCACAGTAACCAAACTTAAGAAGTCTTTAGGACATGTGAGGACAAAATAGATGGTATCTTTTGGTCTCCTTGTCATTGTGACAGATCCAGGACCCCACATTTGGACATAAGCACCATGGTGCCTGCCTGTGACTGGACAGATTGAACACCCCTTCCATGGTGACTGGCAGCAGGACAGACTTCATGAATACCATGCAGACTTCTGGTGTTGGTGAGTATGGAACAATGAGAGAGAGTGAGAGCAAGTGAAACCTGGTTTGTTCCAATTTTAATTTTAAATTAAGTCACTGTCCCCTCCTCTAAAGTCATAGAATCATAGAATGGTTGGGTTGGAAGTGACCTTGCAAAGTCTTGCTTTCATGTTTGCTGCACTGTTGGTAAAATATTTCAATATTTCATATACGGATACATGACAGAAAGTTCCTGCTGTGGGAACTCCATCAAAAGAAACATAAATACTTATAATCATTAATGGAGTTCATGAGACTGAGGCTTCAGAGGAAGTTGCTTGCTTTTTAACATTCTACTTCATATGTTATACTTTGACTAGGTTGTGTAAGTCTAGTGCTAAAATTGGCTCATAATAGGTAAGCTCAATGAAAAGTGCATAAGGAAAACACTCTTATGATGGCAATAGTGTCTGTGATGATGGGTTTGTGGCTTCTCTGTTTGGAGAATGTAATCGATGTCATCTTATGAAGAAAAAAGGCCAGAGAAATGTGAATACCTACATTTGTCCAAAGCAGTCACAAAGTGAACACCAGACTTTTTCAAGTACTGAATGTCTAGTTAATTCTTTATAGATCAACCTATTTTTTTTTTTTCCTGGCCTTGAAATTTCTTTCTTATTTTGCATCTTCAGGGAAGGAAGTCACCTGGTAATTTGCTGCCCTTGTGTGCACTTATTCACCAGTAAACTACCTTGCTCCCTGGTGTAAGCATATCCATTCTAATGGAATTACACAAAGCATGGATTTGCCCATGTTTTTTATTCATGCAGTAAATACTATGACTGTTCACCCATTAAATCAACCCAATATTCACCCACAGTCCATTCTCAGTGCAAAGACTGATGAATAGCTGGGGCAAGAAGGGTGACTGGAGGCCAAGAAGCTCTGATACACCACAGTTTATATGCAGTCTCCTGTGATTTGAGTAGATTAGCTGAAAAATCCTAGAGAGCAATAATCAGCTTATTGACAATGCCACAAGGACAGACATCAACACAGAGGAGAATTTGATGTCTTTTTTTAATCTCTCAATGTTTTCTAAAGTCATAAAATAAAACTGATGTAATACAAATGTGGATTGCATATATACACAAGGATGCTCTTTCTTCCCCTTTATGTTGAGAAATTAATTTCTAAAACTGCAGCTGTGGTCATATAATGAAATGTTCTGATTTTCTGTCTTATTTCAAAGTTCTCAGTTTTTCGTTTTCTTATGTTGACCAATTCTAAAAATCCTCATGCAAAATCTATTCAACACTGCTGTATTTTTTTCCAGTCCAAAAAATTAAATAAACAAAGTCTGTTACATATTACTTGTTTCAGTAATACATGAAACAATATTGTTTAAATGTATTATGCCAATTCTTGAAGCTATTTACATCATGTCTGTACTTTGAACACTCTTGTTAAAACTTAATCTTTATGCCTGCAATACACGAGCCAAAGCTGTTTCGTACAAGGAAATTTAAATAGTGATGGTGAACCTTAAGAGCTATAGGCTAGTTATATTGTTCTATTAAAATGCACTATAGGAAATTAATTGTTTGCATTTACTGTTAAAGGTGTTTTGAAAAACAGAATGTCTGTATTTTAAATGGACTTCAAATATAATATAACCCATTTTATGCTGGTAGAAAAGTACAACTTATAAATTTGCTAGACAGCCTGTAAATGATAAATTATAATATTGTAAGAAAAAAAGAAAGCAGCAAACTAGAAATAAATCTTTTAACTTAGCTAAAACTACATGTCATAGGAAACTGTTTCCAATATTGTCTCTTAATCTAAGGTTGGCATTTAGTTTTCATATCTGAAAAATGGTTGCCTTTTGTGATGAGGTTATACCATTATTAGTGGTTATGCTTTAACTGATACAGTCATCACACAAAAGAATCTGAAAGCAACATCCTTCAAACAATAACTTCATCTTCCATGAGTTTGAAATTGGCTGGAGATTTCAGATTTTGTCATCAAATTTCTAAATCTTCTCTTGGGATTATATTCAGAAAACATACAGTAATGATGCACCACTTTATCAAACTGGCTTCAAACTTAAGAGCTCATCAGTCTTGCATAAACCTTCAATTTACATTCTCTGAGCCATCAACCAGAAAAAAAATTAATTATAATTATTCTCTTAATTATAAGTGTCATATGTTGAATAGCTTTAAATAAAATTATTTAACAATTTATTTTTTTTTATTTTAGGGATTTTTGTTTTCCTTATTAATTTTAGTAAGCCCATAAATGTGATAAATGGATCTTCAATCACAGAATCACGTGCCTAGGAAAGCCTCTAATATAGGTTGCTGTAACTTTAAAAAGCCAGGGATAATTGGATAATATATACTATCTCTTTAAGACTAGAGAGGAGGGGGGAGGGGTTGGCGTTATTTTGGTTTTGTTGGGTTTTTTTGGAAACTTGATCAGACCAGACTGAGAAAATGGCAAATTCCAGGAGCAAAGAGAGAGAAGATCATGAGAACTTTAACAAAATTCGCAGAAAAGTCCTGGAATGGTAAGAAAATTTAAGCTAAAAGAAGCCATGTGTGTGTTTCTCTGCTAAAGAGAAATGTGGTTTGTTGCTCATCAGCTGCCACACGTGCCTTGGGAGAGAATTTTAAACTAAACAGGAACTTTATGGAAAATGTATTTAAACAGTTGGACTACTGTGAAAAGAACGACTCTTTGGCCTTTTTTTCAAATGAGTCAAAGGCAGCATTTGCCTAAGAAATGCTTTGGATAAGCCATGGAAAATGCTGTTGAAGTTTATTCAAGATCAGGATGACTTAAATGCCTAAATGCAGCCCAGTGGTCCCTTAAAACCTCTGGTTAATGGTCACTAGATGGTGAGTCTCCTATGTCTTTACCTTGTGTTTGTTGCCAGCTACCACAAAGTTTTGTAGCTTTCATTAATGCAGAGTTATCCAAACTTGTTTGTGGTTTTGAAACTCAGAAGAGGCAATGAGGAACACATTTCTCTTTCATTCCAATAAGAGATACAGGCAAATATTAAGTCCTGATAGTGAAGCAGTTATCTCAAATTTCATCAATATGCAGCAGTATTTTGAGGATTATTTTGTGGTGGAGGAGGTGGGTTGCTTGGTAATTTCTTTTGCAGGTTTGGAAACAAAGTTCAGAAATTAATATCAATTGTACTGTTTGGTTAGTATTTGATCTAGTTCAAACTTAGCTTCACTTAATTCTAGAAAGGAGGTTTGCCAAATCAGAAGATGAGGTTACCTAAAGATATGTTACTCCATTTCAGTTCAGTTTATTTTGAGGATGAAGTGGGAGAATCCACTCACTTAATAATAATCTAATTATACATTTGGCTTGACTTGTAAAATGCAAGAGCAAAAATACATTGTAAATGATTTTACTCACCTTTAAAATCCTTTCAAAGGTTTCATTGTTTATTTCAACTTATTCTTCAGACTCATAATTGAGTCTGAAGCACTCCACCTACTTGCAGTTTTGCATCTTCCTTCTACTCAGAGACTTCCTAAATATAGAAATGCTGGCAGGAATCTCACAGCAAAATGTCCAGTATGTCTTTAAATATAATGGAGATGTTCTTTGCTTCAGCCCTGCCAAGTGGCTGACTGCTGGCAGCTGAAACAAGGGACAGATGGCCATCCAGCTCTATCTGCACCCTATTGAGATGAACAAGTGACAATCTGCAAAATACATAAAACTAATTTAAACTGGTTTAACCTCAGGAAACCCAAGAGTCTCTTAGGTTTATTTGGTGATGTGTAGACAATTTTTGTGCTTTTTTGTTTTTCTTTTCAGCCAGTGCTCTTCGTTACAAAGATCTCGGTGCTCTTGCACAAGTGCAGCACCAAGCACTAAGATACCAGAACTGCCTGTGAAGAAGCTTCAAGGGCATTCTAGTCTTTGACATGCAAGTGATGCTGAACACCATGCATTGCTTTAGAATGCATCCATCAAAGAGTTCTTCACCAAGCACACCTCTTTTTTTTTAAACAGCATGATACTTTCTGTATATGGAACCAAAGCCTGAAAGCTATTGGGGCTTTGTCCTAGGCACTTTAGCAAAAGACATGGAAGCTGAAGACCAAGGGATGGCTGAAAGAAAACCCAGTAATATTAGTGAAGCTAGCTGGATCAAATTAGAACTCAGAATGATTTAACAGATTCTAACAATTATGTTACTGTACTTTTGTTCTGGTGCAGGTGGCTCTGGAAAATGCCTGGCAATAGATCAGATTTTTGCCATTATTATTATTATTTTCTTATTCTGTTGTATTATAAATTTTTTTAATATTATTTTCTTCAAAATTAGACAGAAGATACTTGAGGCAAAAGGATCTTATACACTCAGCAAATTCTTTCCTATGTGCAGCCTTTCAGACTATGGTTCATTTCACAGTTATTAATACTAGTTTTCTACATGCTGTATTGCCCAGCAGGATCCATATTGGACTGAGATATAACTGCATTTATGTTTAATTAGCCAAGGCACATAATAAGGTTTTCCTGCTGACATTACACTATCAAATTAACATTATGTTTACATAAGAGACCATGTAACACAAAATATACCAGTTTTTTAACGCACCTAAACTAGCAAAGAAAATAGACACTAGTTCTGCTCAGGCGGCCACAACGTTCATATTCTGGAGTTAGTACCCCCAAATTTGTATTAATTGTATCTTTGAACCGCATTCTCAAACTTTCTTTGCCATTTTTGTTAGGAAGAGCAGAAGTCATCCTGATAGGGTAGTGCAGAACAAATGAGTTTCATTTGTCCAACTTTCCCTGAAACTAATTTTGAAAACTTCTAATAAAACCTGAATTCTTACTGTTTCATCAACTGTTGTGAGTGGAAGAAAATAAAAGCTTTCTGAAGGGCATCAAATTAAACCCCCTTGTGCTAGGGGACTGTATGGTAGCTCAAATCTTACAGTACCTTCAGAAGGATCTTGGTGACATCTCTTAAAATTCAAATGAAGCAACACATCCCTTAATTTTAAAGACAGAGAAATGCTTACTGTGATCTGTAGTCCTACATGCCCCCCGATGAGTGTTTCTGTATCATAGTTTTGTAAAAACAAAATTGGATGAAAAATAAGCAAAGGAGAAGGCATATGAACAAACTTCTGTTTTTTTCCCTGGAGAGGAACAGATACCTGCTTGAGATGTAGAACTAGAATCACAAGTTGGGAAAGAAGTTTTAGATCGCTGACAAACTCTATGTCAGAAATGAAATTCTGGTTCTACTTGGCCCCATAAGAGTTCTGATGCAGACTACATGCATCTCTGCAATTTAGAGATGCTAGCTTCTCATTAAATATACCTGCCACAGGCAAAAAAACCCCATACTACTGTACTGTTATAGAGGATTTATCTAGTTATACGTTGATATATCAATAAGATATTAGCACAGAAAAATGTACTTAATGCTTGTAGGTTGTACTATGAGAAGCCATTAGCATTGGCAATTACAGTTAGTGCAGCTGAACATTTTACAAATGCAGCTAAGAATAAGCCCAACTCATCACCATTGCAGAAAACTTCATGGAATAAGAATCACTTGCAGCTTTCTGAATAAAATCTGTCTTTGAAGAAAGTTCATTATCAGCTGAATTACAACCTGTTACTGGCAATCATTATTAGCACAAATAAAACAACAGGAAAATACATCTGAATGCAAGAAAATCTTGTTTTACTCTAAGGATGGTTGAGCACTGGAAAAAGGCTGTCCAGGGAGGTTTTGAAGTCTTCATCCCTGGAGACATTCAAAACTCGACCAGACATAGTCTTTGGCAACCTGCTGCATCTGACCCTGCTTGAGCAGAAGGCTGAACAAGATGAACCCAAGAGGTTCCTTCCAACCTCTATCATTCTGTGATTAGTAACAAATCAGGACATTCTTGGTAGCTACACAACTGAAAGGGAATAGTAATTCAGCAAAAGAAATCATATTGGCTGTGAATGCTGACTACCAGGCCTACCCCTTAGCACTACTTCTTCAAAAGAGGGGCAAACTGACATGTGGAAACAAACTTTACAACCCGTGAAAGGTTATGAAGTAAGTCTGTTTATTGCGGTGCCGAGTGCAAGGGGGATGGCTCCTCCTAGCTTTCACACCGAGGTGTCAAGCAAGCAGGTATTTATTACACTAAATCATGCGTATTCAACAGAGTTAACTACATATTCATTATATTGGGTTGGGTTATTATAATCAGTTCCGGGAACTCATTATCATAGGTCTCCTCCCATTGGCGCTTGCGCACTGCTATCTGGTGGTCGTAGGTCGGGGTCTTCTGGAGGAATGCCCCCAGTCTTCCTCGCAATGTACTTTTCACCTTTGGTTCAAAATGTTGACGTTTCACAGGCTGCTAACTGCAGAACTGGTATGGTCTGGCCTATGTCTGGTAGCACTTCTTTGTTCAGAGTTAGTTTCCCTTATCTACAAGGACGAAAGCCATACAGGACAAGCCAAGACCCACAAATCTGTCAAGCCACATGAAACAGTTATCAGACAGTTCCATTGTTCGAAACATTTATTTGTGAGTAAACTGCTTGGGATCCCTTCAGTTTTGTGTGGACACTTGAAGCAGATTAATAAGTACAAACACACGGAAGGATTCCTGTTCCCTGAGCACAATCAGTCTAAAAGTTAAGGACCTTGACTAAATGGGTGATTGACGCTCTCTTAGTGGGGAATTACTTTTAAAGAAAAATTAATATCAGTATAGATGGGGAGGGATATAGAGATAGCATAAATAAGCCTCCAGAGGCATTGATGTCTATTTACTACAGAAACAGAAAAGACCAGCTTAAACTATATCAACTTAAAATTTTAATGCTTTTAGATGACAGATGGTATGTCTATACTGTCTTCCTACCCACCCCCTCCAAATTTCTTGGGCTTTGCTGTTTTTTTTTTATTTGGTTGGTTGTTTTTTTTGGGGGGTGTTCGTTTGGTTTGCATTTTGTTTGGTTTGGGTTTTTCTTTTCGTTTGGTTTGGGTTTTCTACAGCCTTTTAACTATTAAAAATGAGAACAGTTCTGTTCATATTCAGAGTCTGTATAAATTCCACAAGTTTATCAAACCCCTATGAGGGTGTTTTCTCCTTTGTGGCTTCTATTTTGTCCTAATGAGTTTCTCAATGTGGTTATATAGTATATTTTTAATGTGCAATGGTCTATTTTTAATGTGCAGAGTGCGTGGCTGTATACTCAGGCTGAACTGTTTGAGTACACGGATATCAGTGGGACAATATTTTATAATCTTTCAGTACTGAAATCTCCCTTCAAAGTTGCTAGCAGAATGAGTTTCCTAGCGTTTATGATTAGGTACAGGACTTCTAATGCTGTTTCAATAAATGTTTTAAATACACAGATGAATACAGGTAGGAAAAAATACTCTTAATCAAATAATTCTGATAAAGAAATGCATTCATCCAAGCATTAACATGAATAAAATAGAATGAATTGTAAAAGTCTTAAGTCTTTCAAGTGTGTCAATTTAAACGGTTAGATTTTGACTGCTGTTCAAATTATTAAATACTGTTTTAAAACCTTCAAAGGTGATTGCTATGCTTTCTAATTAGAAAGTGTAAGAATTGTAAGTCAAACGTATGTGATATGTGTTTTTGGATTTTATTCCTGATAAAAACATGTATTTTAGATTTCTAAATAACATTATAGTTTAAATAGAAATTTCCCTGAAATATTGAGTTTGTTTAAGCCTACTATCAACACCCTTTCTATAATTGTCAGAAAACCTGAAATATACATTATTTATGTAGCTTTAGGATACACTGGATCTTTATGGGTCCTCTGGCAAATGCCACGGTAAGCTAATTGATGATTTGCAAAGAAATGATTCATGTTAAGCTTTCATTTCACTTATTACAGTAACGTAAGAGATTACATTAGTATTGCTTCTAAACAATGGGTAAATACCATGCCTAGCATTGTGTGGAGGCCTATTCAGAGTAATTAACAGGTGTGAATTGTTGTTTGCTGGGATAAGCCTCCCACTGTGCAGTCTTTTTGTTGGCTGCAGGGTGCTTTCGTGCTGTATTACTGTTTCTAAATGAGTCAATCTCACTTTAATGTAGGATTTTACATATGTTAATTCTTTGTATATTTGTTTATTTTTAAAGTAGTTGAGGCAATAACAGCGAATCTTTTCAAAAAGCCTGGATGTCTGCAAGCTTCTCATTGCCTTGCACCACCCCAACGTGGTTTGTTTCTCTTTTCAGCAGGGTCTGATTCAGTTAAAATGAATTACTCTAGTAACTTGTAGGAGCAACAGTCTGACTCCTTAATTGTAAGACCAAAGTGTGTTCCGTGGCTTAGAGAATCATAAATCTGCTGCACTTGGTTCTTTGCTCAGAATTATATAAGAGTATATAAATAAGCCTGTAGACTGCTGTATCTATGGACTCTGCTAGCTCTAAAATTAAATTTTTATTTTCCATTTTTAAATTCTCATTCATCTTTGCAAATTCCATTTGGGGTCATCTGTAAAGACATAAAAGAAGTCCTGAGTTGTGAAAAGCTTGGTGGTTTAGAGGTCAAAGAAAAAAAAAACAACAAACTTTTTATATCTTCAGGATTAATTGCTCTTCCTCTATCCATAGACTGTATCTGAATTCCACCCAAGGATTTCATTATATAAATCTCTGACTAAACCTTGACCATATTTTTTTTTTTTTTTTCTACTGTTTGTGTTCTAAATTTAGCTGAGGAATGGCAGGTCAAGATATGGATATCAGATGCACTAGTATCTTTTCCCCATGTCTATCTTTCACATAATTACTATGTTACAGAATTCTTTTAAATGATTTTACATTTTATAATGATACTTGAAATGAAAATGTCATCCTAGTTGATTCTGGTTTGTTTGTTTGTTTCAGTTAATACAACCAAGGTGGCAATTGGCTTCAGTTGTTATAAAAATAAATGCTTTCCCATATTTTATATCTTCTGCCTTCCTTGTTAATATAGGTCTGAGCCCTTCTAGAGGTTGTGTTTCATATGTTTACAGCCAGAGAAACAGTTAGATAGTCTGATATCTTGTATCGAAATTTCTATTTTCGAAAATCGAAAATTTCAACAACAGAGATGGTAAGTTGGTCTAATTAGGAGAAGATGTGAGCAGCCTTCAAACTTCTTTTAATGAGGCTTTGGGACTAGCACTTATCCTTGCACTTTCTGGTTCTGTTTCATTGTGCCAATGACTTTTTTTGTCACCTTAGAAAATCCAGTTGGAAACTCACAAGTATAAGTAAGAGAATTTTTTTTTCTCCCCCTCCATTCTCAGCTACTTTAACACCAGTAATTTCATGTGACTGAAAGCCTGATGTTTTTGCTGAAACATGGGCAGATCTCAGGGCTTCTGCTTTCCACCAGTACCTCTGGCATCCATGAAATAGTGTTCTTGATTTTAAAGTGTGTATGGGCTTTCCGTACTCTAGTATAGTT
Organism: Actenoides hombroni; assembly: GCA_024336885.1. Taxonomy (NCBI): domain Eukaryota; kingdom Metazoa; phylum Chordata; class Aves; order Coraciiformes; family Alcedinidae; genus Actenoides; species Actenoides hombroni. The sequence goes on from WUAM01000399.1 coordinate 276,283, forward strand.
AAAAGACTTATTTCTTTCTCCTTTCTCCACACAAAAACCTCTATCACAGAAGAATTAAAATATTCAGTCATTCTCTGAAAAATGAAAATTATTGAAGCAAACCAAATGCATTGTCATTTCTCATATATTAAGTATTTTATCTTGGTATGTAAGTATTTTATTTTAGATGTTATTATTTGCCAAACTATAGAAACATCCAGGCTTTTTATATAGAGAAAGAGCAACTCTGAGTTACTACTACTTTCAGGTTTCACGTTCTGGAGATAAAGATATATTTACTGCACCTTGTCTTCTTTCATTTTTAATGGAGTACTGAATATCAGTGGCCATCATATAGTCACCATGCAGTTTAGACATAAATTTAGTGGAAGACTGTAATGTGAACAAAAGCATTTGAAGGTCTAAGACAGTTGAAATGTTGATCTAAATGATGCCAAAGATATTTAATTAAGATGTTGAATCCCTCTTAAAAAAGAAAATTCTGCCTGCCTAGAAAGAAGCTCTTACTTTATTTAGTCAAACTGGAGTGTAATTGTATTGTTGGACTGTTTATATATTTGATAATATGGAATCTATTTCAAAAATGCATCTGGTACCTTTTCCCCACTCCCTCCAGCCCAGAGTTCAGCTTAGTAGCTAGCATTATTCTTTACTTTATTCTTCACTGCATGTCTCAGAAATTCATCAATACCTGTCTGAATTGTACAGGGAATTATTTCTTATATTGTGTTTTAACACTTAGAAGATTAACATGCTGTCTCAACAATTCCATGCTTGCACTGATAGACCTGCATCATGAAGAGAAAATTGCTGCTTGTTAATATACACCATTGCGATCTGTAGCAATCCATTAAGTTCGAAAAACAGAATGCGACAATTCTATCTGCAGGAGTTCCCAAAACCTCCACAACCAGTAGGTGACAATATCTAAATTGCTAGGCTTATTCCCTGCCTTGTCCCTCCTATTTGGTCACATCCCTGCTCTCTACTGCTCTCTCAGAAGTGGGATCATGCTCTGTGTCTGACTTCTTCCCAAGGGTCTGGAGACAGAGATGGATGTTCTCCATCCCTCCTCTCCTGCTGGCATTGATCCCACAACTTCCTCTTCTTTTCCATGTGACTATGGTCTGTCTGCTTAAGTTTTCTGTCAGTAGGCTAAAAGATAGGCTAGTATTCCTTAATTAAAAGTAGCAAATCTTAATCAATCTAGTACATTCTTGCTCGCTGCACTCCTCAAGCCATTAACCAGTGCTGGAGGCAATAACTGAAGGGATGCTCATCTTACTTCAGGAATTTTGTCATTTCTGGCTTCCATGTTTTTTAATATGGCTATCACGCATCATGATGATGAGTTCATTAAAGAGAAAAGGAGAGGAGAAATGATTATCCATTCTACTAAAATTCCTTGACATTTAGATAGAATCTCCACTTTTCATCTAACAGCTTTAGTAATATTATTGGGCATTGCAGTATAAAGTCCTTATTCATAACACTATAAAGAGCTCAACGTGTGGCTGATGTTACATATGCATTCCTCAACTTTTTAAATTGGTCCTGGTTACTTGTTCTAAATAAGAATACTCAGTGCAATGTAGTTACTGTTCCTCTGTGACTTTTGCTTGCTAATACCACTTTTTGGAGGAAAAGGTCCTCCCACTGAAATGCCTTCATTATAAATTTGAGAACATACCTTATGCTTTTTTTGCCATCTTGCTATAAAGGGAAAGAAAAATTAAATGCATTCTGTGTCTCTTCTTGAATGCATATACTCCATAATCAGCTACCCACACTTTCTTTAAGGCCAAATGTTTTGAACTCCTGAAGAGCTTTCATTCTGAATAGATTTTTTAATCCCTTGATAAGTTCTATGTTTTGAAGAATTTGAATATATATATATACATACATATAGTGACTGATACTGGACAAAACTTTTGTAAATATATCTTTACTCAACATAAGGATTATCTATGTATATTACTATCTCCTTTATTTAGCTTTTATTAGCCTAAAATAACAGTTCATATATTTTGCAGAAAATGTTCATGTGTTGAATAAGTTCCAAAAGCAATATCTTGTGACTAGAAAAAGCAGGAAAACAAGCTGCCAGAACTATATTCCCTACCACCACCACCTCTTTTTCACTTACCTTACTCTCTCAGCCTTTTACTTTGCCAGTTTATAAATACACGTTGTATTCCAATTACTGCAGAAAAGATTTATCAATAATCGCTGATATGTTAAAAAGATGTAGTCTAGCTTTATCCATGTACTGGTTGGGATCACCATGAGGAAATATTTTATTAAATTATTTCACTGGCTGAAATAATTTCAGAACAAGACAACTGTAGTCAAAGCCATATTGAATATTCCAAAATGTTTAGGCAATCCATAATTTACTCATTAGAAATTTTCTCCAATCCCATGACCGCTCTTGGATCTTTAACATCAAAAGAAAAAAATACTATGAGAAATACAGAACAGATAACTTTGTTTTCAACAGAACACAGTGCTTTCACATTTGTGTATTGATAGCATTGCTGATAAACATTTTGCTGATTTTGAAAGGGAAAATCTGGGGAGGGGTGGGGGGGGCTGGGAGCGCGATCGTCTTGATGTGCGCAGAAA
>WUAM01000399.1:278917-300351 GCA_024336885.1 Actenoides hombroni
ACAACCTTTGTTTTCAAAAAAACCGAGTGGTTTCCTTTTTGTGTTTTGTAAGTTTTGCCTAAAAACATTTGTGTGTTTTTAGAAGGGAAAATCTGGGGGGGGGGGGGGGGGGGTTGGGAGCGCGATCCTCTTTATGTGTACAGAAAATATATCCTGCATAACAAAGTTACTGCCACTAAGCAAAAATATCCTGCATTTTGTTGTCATCTTATTACATTATCAACATACTATCTAATTCTAAATATAATTCTCAATTTTTATTCTCATTTTCTCCTCGTTTAAATCCTACTGCACTTTGAAAGGTGGGATAGAAGTTGCTGCCAAATACAGTTATAAAAAGTGAAAAGGGAGCAAGCACTTTTATCTTCATAAAGTCTTTTCCCAATATTTGATAATGTCCTTTATATCCATCATAATACACAGCTACAAATACTGGACACATCTATTGGCAAATGGTTAATAGCTGAATTTAGAATATAATATTCAGGGAGAGTGGAAATATGCTGTCTGGAATGTATGTCTGTAAAGACTGAAAATCCTTTGGAAAATCTGAGGAAGTTACCAGCTTGTTGTTGTATTTGGAAATAAACAGAATTATTTTTATAATAATTCAGCAGCATATGACATTTATTTCAGCTGGAGATCTAAAGAACAGCTTTAGGGCTGAGCAGTGACTATATAAATATAAAACCTGAGACAAACAGGCAGATTTCCTCTCTATATCATAAGAGAGCGTGTTGTATCACTGACAAACTAGGAAACTTTATATACAAGAGAATGTAGTTTTTTATAATTTAATTTAATTTTATTTTATTAAAAAAAAAATAAATAGAATGCACTGACCTTATGAGCCTCTGGCATTCTCTCTCCTTTGATGGAGAGATGTTTCCTATCTAGACTGCACAGAAAAAGGTTTTATGAGTAACTGCTTGGCACACCCATTATTTAAAGCTTCCATGTTGCACTGGGGTGATCAAGTGTTCCATTTCAACTCAGTTTGATTTATTGGGACAAGCAGAATTATTGATTGTAGGAAGAAAAATCTAATATTTTCCAGCATTTTGAATGTAAATCAATTTAATTTTAGAATGTGTTTTGAATGAAATTTTGGAGCTGGAGGAGTTGTTTGTTTTCCGTATTATGTCAGGGATGTGTTCTCCAACAAATTTATCTTTCAGACACTGAGTCCTGTAAGCATTACTACTTGGAAACACTCTGATCTCAGTCCTGCTGCTGGATCAGTGTATTTTTTGGACCTTGGCAGAGCCAAACTGAGCTTGAGCAAATTCTGACTGAGGCATGACCTATTTCTACTGCCCGATCAATTTTATGACTGCTGTTTATTAAAATATTAATGTACATTTTCAGAAGCACAGTTTGCTTTTGTTGTAAACTATAGCCATACTAGCATGTTGAAAAGTGGGTAGAGGAGTCCGTGCATTTGGCATAAAGTGAGCAGTGATAAGAATATAGGGAACGTAGTCTAGATGTCAAGCCTTTCATGAATCAGTTTGGAGTATATTTCATACAGCGTGGAGGCACTTTGCACAACTTCTTAAAACTCCTAGTCTGGAACACCCCATATGTGTCTTTTATCTAGCTGTGGAATTGCTCCAGGCACATTAGCTTCCAAGGCTTACTGCTACAACTACCTTGTCAAGGCATGTAGATGCCTTTATACGTTATATTGTCACAAAATGCTAGTCTTATAGGAGAACCCTGAGGGCAGTAAGCTTGAAAATAAAATAAAAATGGAAAGGCATCTCTAGAATTGGAACATCAAAATGAACAGTAATGGACCTGTAGAGCTCAGAATTGTTTTACTTTCTCAATCTTTTTCTTCCAGAATCCTTAGTGGTGTATGACTGATGAAAAGCTCTAGTACTCAGACATAGTCTGTGATGGGAGTCTATATGTGATAGGATGTGCCATCATATAGCTTCTTTCTCAAGCATGTTTTTTGGTTTATTGACTCAGGACTTACTTTGCTTCTTGCATGGGGCAGCTGATTTTTAGCAAGGCTGAAGAACTATGCTCCAGGCATACCTAGATGTGTTCTCTAACAGGCTATCAGATATGAAACAAGATGTTTATCTCATACCTAGAGACATACACTTCTAAGCAGTATCCTGCAGCAAATCTGCTCCATTTCTACATAGGTCCCAAGGACAACCCTAAGAGGAATGACTGAGTTGTGATACCAAATGGAAGCGTTTAACACACGACCAAATTTCTGTTCATACCATCTGCTAGAAGAAAGGAGCCAATACTCTGAGAATTTGCAGTAGTCTTCTAACCTGTGGTTCAAGAAACCACTTTTCCGTAGGTTTCAGTGAGCTGAGCTCAGAACAGCAAAGCTGCTATCTGTACAAAAAAATAATTACACAGCAACCTTGCTTGCTGTGCAGACCATAATTTCTACACACTTATTTGAATAAAAAATTAACGGAAGATTGATTCTGCTGATGAGTTAAATTGGTACCATTATACTTACTGTAGTGTAGCCAAAGCAGAAGCCTGTGACGTCAATCAATTATGAGTTCACTAAGCAAGGTATAATTTGTCTTAATGTGCCTTTAACCTAAATATAAGCATAATAAAGTAGTGTTATTAACATCTGTATATACTACAAGAAAGCTGGGGAGGGATTTTTTCTGAGGGCTTGTAGTGATAAGACGATAAGGGATAAGATGGCCTCAGACTGGAAGAGGGGAGATTTAGATTAGAAATTAGGAAGAAGTTCCTAACTGTGAGGGCGGTGAAACACTGGAACAGGTTGCCTAGGGAAGTTATGGATGCTCCATCTCTGGATATGTTCAAGACCAGATTGGATGGGGGCCTTGAACAACCTGGTCTGATGGGAAGTGTCCCTGCCCCTGGCAGGGTGGGTTGGAACTAGATGATCTTTAAGGTCCATTCCAAACCAAACAATTCTATGATTCTGTGTTATAAGTACTTCATAAGTTACCATAACATAGCCAGACATGAATGATAGATAAATATTTTAAGTAAGTGTATGAGCAATGTAACCACTGTCAAGTGTGAATAGTCAAGGACCACATATTAGGTCATGTAGTATTCCACACTCACAACTAATGTAGCATATAAATGTTCTGTAATGAATGAATTTAGTAAATTCTGTTTTAAAATATAATACTCATGTGATGTATCAGTACTCTACACTTTCATCACAGTGATACCAAATTCTCTGATTCATACATTACCTAATTTTATTTGCTTGCAACAAGAATGACAAGAGACATTTTGCTCAATGCGTCCTGTTTAAGCCACTTAACTACATTAATCATTTATCCTTATTTTCATACTGGACCATTAACGCGAACACAGCCTAGAGCTGTGCTTTTTGGACTGGCCTTCCCATTTCATTATTAGTGGCATTCCTCTTCGGGAATGGCAGACAAATATTTTCTTCTGTTGCAGTGACTCGGTTAACAATATAATAGGTTTTACCAAAAGCAGAGAAGTGCAACAAAAATTGTGGTCTCCTTTTCTACCCTGAAGTGTGACGATGATAATAGGAAAGATAGAAAAAATTGTTAACTAATAACTCTTTAGTCACAGATTGTCTAGGTCAGGAGAGTGCTGCTGCCAGATTTCTCTAAGAAAGGCTAACTTTGAGGAAATGAAGAGCTTTTATTCCTGTTAGTGACAACTGCACATGGTAAGGAAGATTACTGTTTCTTGCCTCTCTCTGTTAGCAGCCATGAACAATCACAAAGCATGGAGGCCAATAAAAAGGAGAGTGGCTATTTTGTTAACACTAGGGAAGTGCAACTCTCACCCTTTGCAGCTGCAACTGTTTGAAAAATGTGTTTAATAAAGACTCACACATTTTTAAACTGATTAGTATTTTAAGGCACAACTCAACAACAAAGGTTCAAATCACTGAGCATCATGGAAAGTTGTATGTTCAGCTCCTTAACTAAGTCATCAATCACTTTAGAAGAGTTGTAGGAAGGCTGAATAAAACTAGAACACACACTGTTTTGTGCCTCTTTGTCTTTCTAAATAATATACGTATACTTTTGTGTATCTTATTATCTGATACTGAACAGAATGACCATCATGTCAAACACATTTTAACACATGCTTCCTTATGACCACAATGTATTGACAGTTTAAGATTAGACTCTGCTGAGTAAGTTTGTTATGCAGTATACAGTAATTTATGTTTTGGAAAAGTTGGTTTCCAAGTTCTCCTTTGATTTTTTTGTTTTTTTTTTTCTTTCTTTCTTACTTATGCCTGACATTTTTATGCTCTTTGCTCCCAAAATACAGGGTCTCCTCCCCATACCACTTATTATCGTTCTTGTTTCTTCAGGTAGATGTCCCACCAAGTTGCAGTCCATTGTCATTATCTTCTCCTTTGTCAGGCAACTTTTGTCACTTGTTTGCCTACTCCATGCTAACATACCTGTCTGGTTCTGCTCTTTTGGTGGTCACATTGCTCACGGTCATGTAAAATACTTATGGATTGCAGCTGGCTATGCCATCACAGTTGTAAAATTCCTGTCTAAAGTTGTTAGCAATGTACACTTATACTTGGGTTCAAGGCTTACTAATTCCAATTGCATCCTACATAATGCACTTAAAATTTATAGCTCTCACAAGTCTTTGCTTTGGATGCATTCCTAATGCCTTTTAATTACAAAAAGTATTTAGATGTCAAATATCTGCTGACATATGTATTTTAACAACACATCTCTCATTCTCATAGTTTCCAATATGTCTTCTTTTTTTAAGCACTGTATGATACTATATACTTAGCTAGCTATCATAGGTTTCCTCTGGCCTAACTTTATCTTAGATTAGATGTCTTATTTTTAGGTGACTACTCCCTTATGCTTAATCCATAGGCAATAGAAAGAGAGGCACAACCAGAAGTGATTCATCTCTTTCTAAAATAGATGTCTCAAGTAGGTGGGCTTCATCACAAGTAACTACCACTTCAACTGGGAGAAAAAAAATATAAAAACTTCTAAATTTGATAAAAAAGGGCAAAACCATCCATAAAAGGGAATTTATAAGGTTTTCTATCCTTTCCAGAGTAAACCAAAATATATATAAAATTAGACCACATGTTACATCATTTGACGTGTGCTCATGCTCAGTTTGCACTTTTGCTCTGAATAGATCACATGGTATACAACTGCAAGAAGCAGATGAATGATACTGCTTTTTTAGGGCCTATAAAATGGATCTGTAATTAAGCCTTATGGAAGGTACAGACCATTAGTTTGCTAAAAAGGGAGTTACTATCAAATTGGTTCAAATTTTACACTAACACACAGACTGAAAAAGTTCAATTCATTTGTTGTGTTGACAGTACTACTGTTACTATTGCTGCTGGTACCTTTGATGAAGTGAAACGTTTAGAAAAAGCTGCACAGTGGCTCTTTCTCACTAAATGAGAATCATGAAATGTTGCTGAGTTTGCATAGTAGGTAACAGAAAAAGAATATATTAATTAGTATGCAATGTAACCTAGGACAGATAATCCAGGATGTATCAGGGTGAAAGTATTTATGCTATTAGTGTCTTCTAAAACTTGAATAAGAAAAACCTGTAGGGTCTCTTATCTTACAGTGCAGTTCCATAGTTCAGCTACCACATTACAAAACCTGAAGAATTCTAGATTATAGAACATTTTATATTGCATTCAGCTATCAGCATAGATTATCACAAAGAAAAGCAAGCATCTTTTAATTTTCCTCTCCTGGGGTAATGGTACAACTGCAGTTACTCTAACAGTTTCTCTTTTCTTTCTCTGACTGGCTACAGGCCTTTCAGATGACAACATGAATGCTTTCTCAGGTGGCAGCAAGTGAGGGATTTGTAGGTACTACTCTGGGAAGGTATTACAAGCTGACATTTCTTATTACACTGCTTATTCAAACAATACACAATTCTTAATTTCTTAGCAGCAGTTTACATTTCTGAGTTTATGTTCTGTGTTACTTTTTCTGATGGTAACTCCTCAGCACATGATGAGTCTCCACTGAATTTGGTTTGTGAATTATACAGAAACTAGTTGATGGGAAAGTGTAGTGACTCTTCCCAATGTTCCAGTGTGATAAGAGTCTGTTTAGGATAGCAAGCTGTTAATTCTTGACCTTTATATGAATTTTAATCTTTTAGCTCGTATTGTCATAGAGGTTTCTGGTATAAGCGCTAGGGACAGTATGAACAGAGAACAAATTGGGATAGCAGGACTAAAAGCATGAGGAGGAATGGCAGAAGGCATTGATGGCACCCATGTCAGCAAGGCATTAGAGCCACAGCACATCCACAGGCACAGATTCTTCTATCTAGTTTCATGTAGCTTCTCAGGACATCCAGATGTTAAAAAAAAAAAAAAAAAAAAAAAAGGGGGGAAAGCCAAAAAATAAGTAACAGCCTCTACTTCCTTTCATCCTTTTTTTTTTAGGCCGATTTTTTTTTTTCCACCTAAATCTTCCCTCTGAAAGATTCGTGAAGATTTTTGGTTTATTTTTATTTTTCAGGTCACATTTTTATTTTTGCTTCTTTATGAACTGTTTGAACTCAGATAAGGATTAAACTAATTCCAGATAAAATTAAAATCACATTTAAATATCAGTTAAAACATATCAATTTCTTATCAGTATTATCAACATATTTCCTTTGACTTTTCAGGAATTAAGAATGGCCAAATTGTACACCTTAGGACTGTGTAATTATCAAGACTACCTCAAATTCTGTGGTTAAAATATGTGACCAAGTGGAAAATCCTCAAGACAATTTTGAAAGAATATAATTGCATTAGAATTTTTTATAATTTCTTATTGTCATTGCAATGCATGCTTTCAAATATATCTTTTTATCTCCATGAGAAGAACTGGCAACATGAACACTGTGCACAAAGAGCTGTCAAGTACAGACTCCATCTTGTTAAGGGCAAAAGTGTATGGTGGAATGAACATGGTGAGTTGAAGTGTATAAAACCTGTTTGTGTCTGAAGTACCAAATACCAAATTTAGAAAACCAGGGTAGTGTCCAGTATTGAAAAATAATGGTATTGTGTGGCAGAAGTGGACAATGTATGAAAAGTCAAGTCTTTTTACTTTCACATTAGATTGTGCACCTACTATTGTAGAACATGCTGATTCCAATCCAGGTTCCTGCCTTAATCAGGCTGCAAATAAATATGGGACAGTCTTTATGAATAGAGAATACCTAATGGATATTGTAATAGAAGTTAATTTCTTCCTCAAAGCTCAGAAGGTTTCACACAGAGTTTCTTGACTCTATTTGCATAGGAAGATATTCCATGAAAAACAATGGAATGGATGGGATTGAAAACAGATTGACCTACAGGCAGTAGAGTGAAGTGGAGAGATGGACTAATTCACGTTATAAAAGAAGATAATTAGGTTCAGGTCAAGTCTTTAAACTGAGTTTTATACTCAGATCTCATGAAGTATGAGAAGTAAAAATTATAAAAAGTTGGTTGTTTCTGACCAGAGTGTGCATTTGGTGGCTCTTTCTTTGTCCTTTCTCCAGATAATTATGCTTACTTGCTGTGAGTTGTTCATGGAAAGGACATTAGTCTTCACCTATACAAGATGTAAAAAGTTCTATTGGTTTACAAACGTTTCTTTGGTACCTACATAATTTGACTAATATGATAAGTCAAATATAATTGCAATTCAAGAAATTAATGTAATAGTGGTGAAACCAGTGCTATATACATCTTTATATCACTACTACACTTTGTTTAAACTGTGAAGGTAGTTAACAAATTTCTTGATTAGCAGGCAGATTGAAACAGTTAATTAGGCTTTCTGCTAATTTAATTGTATGACATTGAATCAAAGTAGAGAATTTCAGCTTACATTTAAATTTTGACATCTCAACAGATCAAAATATAAAACAAAAAGTTCTCTGCTATTTAGTCATTAAGTAAATGTTCTTACTGATTTAATTTTCTCTTGTAATAAAAAAAAAGAAACAAAAAACTTAATAAAACTATTACATATGGTTACCATGGCAGCAAAAGTTGCTCAAACCACAGGAGTCTGTTGTAGAATCTTTTAAATATGTGATTTTTAATTCTAGCCAAGGCTCTTCACATATCAATTTTACTATAAAGAGATTATTGTCTCTTCAATACTACATCAAGAGTAATAAATTGAGATTTACCATGAGGGTGTATTGAACAATGGAGTATACTATACAAATAAAAAAAAAAAAAAAAAAGAAAACAAGGAACTTCACAGCAACTTTTGGCTAACTTACCTAGTCAACAGTTCTAAAATAATCCAGAGCCTTTCTGTAAGAAAAAGAACTTGACAGATCTTGGAAATCTAGGCCTTATTTAGGCCCCAAACCAGTGATACATATATTTCTGCCTCACTGTTTCCAAAATCCATAAAGCACCATGGTATAGCACTTAACATAGTGGTATTTCTTTAGCATACAACAATCTTAGTGAACTGCATATGAGCTTCAGTAGGAGTCTCTTCATTGAGGTTTAGGTCAAATTTTACTTCTCACAATGGCTTAAATTATGCAGCTGCATAATCTGCAATACACCAGTCAGAAGTCCTGCTTGAACGTCAGAGGGGAGCAAGTTTCTCCCGAGAACATTTTTAGCTAAAAAATGAAAGGATTACAGGCTCTGTGTCACTGGTAAGAATAGATAGTTGGCATCCAGATACAGACTGTGTGCTCTAGTTCCAGGTTTTGGATAAATTTGGCACAGAGCAATGAAGTGTGGGTACTACTGAGTGTTAAGAAATGAGTCATAGAATCATAGAATCATTTTGGTTGGAAAAGATGTTTGAGATCATCAAGTCCAACCATTAACCCAGCACTGCCAATCCCACCACTAAACCATGTCCCTCAGCTCCTCCTCTACATGAATTTTAAATCCCTACAGGGATGATGACTCCACCACCTCCCTGGGAAACCTGTTCCAATGCTTAACAACCCTTTCAGTGAAGAAGTTTTTCCTAATGTCCAACCTCAGCCTCCCCTGGCTCAACTTGAGGCCAATTCCTCTTGTCTTACCACTTGTTAACCGAAAGAAGAGACCAAACCCTACCTTGCTTCAGACTCCTTTCAGGTAGCTGTAGAGAGGTAAAAGGTCTCCCCTGAGCCTCCTTTTCTCCAAGCTGAACAACTCCAGTTCCCTCAGCTGCTTCTCACAAGACTTGTGCTTTAGACCCTTCACCTGAATGATTACTTGCTCTTTAGAAGGCTTTAGAAGCTTTGGAAGCCTATTTAAAGAAAACTCTGACTCTAATTTGAAAATTCTCCTGTTTTGTTTGTGATATTCTTTTTCAGTTTTCATCTCTAAATCTTGATACTAGGTATAATCCTGTTAGTAATTTTTAATATACTCAACAAATATATTTAATAAATGTTTGGTTTTAATAGTCTTAAATCTCTTATGGCATACAAAGGAGATATCAGGTAAAGGAAAAATCGGTGTTAACCACCTATTAGTTACAATAATAAGGGGTTTGCTTTTTCCCTTCCATTTTAAAATAAAAGAATATAGTCAAGCTATTAAAAGGTACATTTTAGTAAGCCTGAAAATTGATTTATTTTTTTGCAAGAAATTTGTCAAATGCCATTTTCCAGTATTTCCATAGTACCAAATATCTGTCAGGCTGAGCAACTCTAATATCACAGAAATCTATTTGGTCTAGGAAAATTTGATATATTACCTCAGTTTACCTAAGCCACTGCAGTTTGTGAAACTGAGAATATTCAGATTTTGGCTTATTTCTTACAACTACTTAGAATACAGATGAATTTCATATATGTAAACTGTTGGGATTAGAAATATTCGTGAAATGATGAGTATCACAGATAAAGATTTGGTTACATGACATTTGAGGAAAAAGGAAAGGAATAAAAGAAGTACTGCCTTGCACCATCAAAGCATAGGTCCTTCAGATGTTAGACTGCCTAGCTGTCAAGTTTAGAGGTAGAAACATGACCTGAACTGGATGACCTACTAAAGTTTCCTCTAAACTTATTTTCTACAACTGGTCTATGTTAAAATTTTCTTTCTGATCTGTTTATCTAACACTTCGTAACTGTTCTACATACTTTCTTTTTTATTCTCTCAGACACTCCAAAGAAGAAAAATTAGTCTATTTAAATAACAAGTAAAATTACCACTCATTCCAGTTAAAGTGGATATTAACTTAAGCAATGGGATTATAGCTTTCTTCAGCAGAGAACAAGACACAGTTAAAAAGTTCATTATGAAATTGTCATATTTAAGATGTCCTTGTTCCACATATATTTTAAAAGCCAGAAAGACAAAACCTCTGCTAACATAATTCCATCTGAAAATTCAGTCTTTTTATTATCCTCCTCCACCTCTAAGAGAATGGATCTTTCTTTACTGAAGAGGGCTTGTTCAACTCAGTAATATTATCTTTGTCCCCAGGGTAGTCTTTGACTTTCAGAGCCTGACAGCTTCATCAAAGTTTTCAATTTTTTTATTTTTTTTTCTGTTTCAAAGGAGAAGATTTTTGTTAACCTTTAGCTGGAATCAGGTCACCAGCAGTTCTCAGCCACTGAACCCTGGTGCTAGTGAGGTTTTCATGTTGACCATTTCACACCAGTATTTTGTATTATCCTAATTTTTAAACCATATCCATTACAATAGATGTAGGTGTTTGAGCCAGAATGATCACGTAGGCTTGGATGGGATAAAAGTGACAGTAATTTGGTTAAATAACGATATTTGGAGAATTTGTTGTTGTAAATAATGTGCTAATACACTGAAAGATATCATGGCTGCTTTAAGGAACATATATAATCATTTTGCATTCCTGTGTGTGTATGGAAATCACAACAAAATGACTAAGTCATTTCAGTGAACTTTAGCAGCTTATGTTCTTCTGCATAAACAAAATAATAAAAGTTATGACTGAAGTAAAACCATTTTTCAGAATGATGGAAAACAGACTCACTTGCATACTGTGGCTCTCTTGCCTCTCCCAGGGACACTAAGAGAGATCTGGTACAGTTAAAGAAATATGGTGAATTTTCATGACTAAAAATTATGCAGGACACCCATGCCAGAAATGAACTTGTTTTAAACCAGAACCCGTAGTCCAGAACTTAGAACTGTTCTTGTCTCAGAGCTTAACTTTACTGTAGTAAGAGGGGACAAAAGCAAACCACAATGTCAGACCATCTACACAACTGCTCACAATTCCAGCCCCCATACATGACAGGTGATTTGCGCTAAACAAGCTGCACATCATTAAAAAGGTTCAAAACAAACTATTACAGTAGAAACCACACAGTTTTTCATACATGGAAAGTGTAGTTCTTTGTATTTTTGTATTTTATTTCAAACCACTCCATTCACATATGCTTAAAAGCTACTGTTTTCTATCACATCTGCATGCTAAGTTAAGTAATGCTGACTGAGCAGATCTGATCACTTTTCATATGATTTTTTCATATTGGGCATCACAACTTGCATTTGAAAAATTCTGCTGAGTAGAAAATACTACTAAGTAGACACATTTGCTATACAAAGCTGTATGCTCAAAATGGCAGGGAAATATTTGAAAATAAAACTTGTGTTCTTGGCATTCGTAATCATCTTCCTCACATATCAGTCATAATCTCTGTATTCATTCTTCTAATTCCTTTCTTCATTTACTTCTTTGCCGTCATATTAAAGTTCTCAATGTCACCTCCAAAGCTCCACCAAAGCTACATCCCTTCTCATTCACTTCTGTTGCTGTGGTTGCTGGTGCCACTTCTTAATTTTATTCTTCTATTCTCATTTTCAGAGGCAGTCCCATGTACAGGAAATAACTCACAAAATTCAGTCTCCCCGAAGAAACCCGAACTCTATGTCAAACTAACGTTTTCTACATATGGACATCTTATAAGCGAAATAAGAAAGGAAAATTTTCATTTTCAACTCCAAGTTGATAAATGTCTCAGTATGTTCTCACTTCATTTCTTTTTGTCTTTCAGACTGAATATTTTCTTGGCAAAAGCTAGTAATACATACCTTAGAGCATATATGTGCCAATAAGAAGGTAAATTTCCACAGATGAAAAATTAGGTATTTTCACCAAAATGTAAAAACCCATCATTTTCTGTGCTTTATTAATACAGCATCTGGTGTGCTTGGGTTTTCACCCCAGGCAGAACAGTTATTACGCATTATTGACTCATTCTCTGAGGTGACCAATTGTGAAATAGATTTTTAAAACCAAAGAGCTTTACATTGTATTTCAGTGTGGGGAAAATATGACCGTGTCAGTTTGGATGGCTAGCAAAGCGTAGAATGAAGAGGCAGATTACGTTTGTCTCTGGTTGTACAGGCTGGTCCTAATTGCATACCTGATCTTGGTTTTGTAGTGTGGCTACAGGTACAAATCACATGCTGTGGAGTATTCTTATGTTAGAAATATCATTTAAGTATCTAAATTAGGAGAGTGATCTCCATAGGTAATCTCTGCAGTGAGTAAAAGGAAGAAACTCTTCTGAACTAAAATTCAAAGTAACTAAATCGCTTTCTGGAGGGACCTGACTTCCTTTTGGATGTATAGGGAACCTATAGAGCTTAACAAGCTAATACAGACTCACTAAATTAAGATCTTAAAATTAAAGCCTCCTATTTTCCACCAGAATGACTATTTTAATTAATACAATTAATAACTAATTTATGTTCATATTTCCTTAGAGCCAGATCCTATTGAATATAAGGACATTCAGCCTGATAACAGTGTGTTAGAAAGGCTTTAGATTGGTAGCTCTAGACTGTGAGCAGCAGCTTGTGTAAAATGGATGCAACTTCCTTGTGAGTGTTTGCAGATTATAAAGGAGTGAAAAATGTGGAATGAAACTGGGTTAGGACTCAACAGGAGGTACAATTATATTTGCTAACAGTGTCTGTTTAAAAGATGAATAAAATTGACCAGTTTATTTGAGTTGTGAGCTGTTTAGCTGGCCACAAGTCAGAAACAGTAGAGTAAGAACTATCCTTCTCTTTTGCAGAGATAATAACCTCTACTTACCCATAATTGATATTTGATAGTATGCATCACAATACAAAATGACAATAAATAATAAAACAAACACCAAATTACTTTACTTTCTTAGTCCTGATCCTTTCCAGAAGATCTCAAGCACCAACCCATCATCTAAATCACCAGGTGGCTTTTTCCTTTGTAGTTCTAACTCAGTAACAAGAAATGGGTTCAGTGATCTGTAGCAGTACTTATACTACTCATCTGCAAATACAAATTACCTCAGTAACACTGAAATCAAGACTAAACTCAAGTTTTGTATGTATCCTGCATGGTACAGTAGGTTGGTTGATTTGAGTTATTGCAAGTAATTTCAACTGTCCCCATGGAACTCTGCGTACTTTGGAAAGCTTGTGGAAGTTTACATGCTTTGACAAGCCACTGGTGTATTAGACTCCAGTTTATACCCAACCAAGTTAACATCAGACTAGAGCGTGTTAGACTGTCGGAGCAGACTCAGAAGTGAGAGAAGGACAGTGCTGCAGCCTGCTGCTTCCTACTTCCCTAAGTCTGGTAGAAAGCGGAGAGCACAGGCATAGGGGGAAGTTCTGAGGATGATGTCTGCATCATGATGATAGGATCTATTTCTGGCAATCCGACTGCTGAAAACCTCTGGACCACTAAGTACAAACCCTATGCAAAACTGATAGTTTCTTATACATGCCATCCTTTCTGGTAACTCCCTGGAGTTACTCCCTGCAAAAAGAAAACATTGTGAAGAATCAATGTCTTCTCTACTTCTCTTTTATGAATGTATTTAGTTATTTGTTTCATGAGGACACCACTTTCAGTGTATCTCACCTTTCACAATCTTCCCACAAGATCTTGGAACCAATGAAGACAGAGAAGCCCAGACTTTGCAGCTGTTGGTAGCTGAGCAAGAAACAAGGTTTGTGTTCATACAGACTTGTTCTCAGATTTTTACTTACTTTGAGGAAAAAGTAGAGAAATTGCCTAAAGAAACTACAGCAATTGTTTGATCAAACACAGTTGATACTGAAGCCTCCTACAGTAAGGATTAAGATCTTTTCTGAAAGGATATTAGGGGGGGGTTGTGGTTGTATATAATGTTACCTTGTGAATGGAATGCAAAGAAAGAGGACAGACCTCAGTGAAATAGCCTCTGCGTAGAAAAACACTGTGGGGTGGAAAACAAGCCTCTTTCCACACAAACTTTTATGTTGAAATCATATTTTGACTGCTTAATTCATTACGTGGTGCACTGTTTCAAGGTTGCCACGGAAAACATACCGCTGGAGGATTTGAGTATATCCTTAATATCCCAAGAGCAATCTCTCATTGTATCATTCATGTTTTCCTTGCAGATGGCATCTATTGCTGTGGTGTTTTTAATAATTCCCTGAGGTGAAACTGGATGACAGAATCATCCATTCAAACTGTCAGAAGGAGAAAATTCAACACATTCATGATAAGTGGATGAGAACTTTCTTGTTTGTTTTGCTGTTGACATTTGGTATATTTGATAACTTCTACCAACTCATGACATTATCTGCGTTGTTCTCCTATGTCTAAAGCTGTATCCAGTTAAGGAGTTTTGATTTACAGGACGTTTTATTCTAGTTTCTCAGTCTTCCTGTTTTCAAAAGTTTTATTTTTCAAATATACCTCTAATGGCCTTGTATTCTGGAGCTAAGAAATCTGGCCTTTATAACAGTCAAAACTCTGGATTTCAGGATTGCTAGCTTACTTATAATCATGAGTGTTGGTGAGAGATTAGATTAGGCTAGGTAGAATAATAGATTCACTGAATTCCAATTAGGTTTATGTTGTCAAAATTTTACATGCCTACAGTATGAGCAATTCATATTTTTTAATTATAAATGGTGCCATCATTCATTTGTATAACATTATTTGATTTTCTTTTTTTTTTCTCTCTTTTCTCCCAGAATTCTGTTGAACAAAGATCTGATCAGCCAATTTGCTTTTTTTTCTTTAGTGATTACTGTTACTGCTGATACTAAATGACTCAGTTGTTACTGCTGAAGTCAGCATCTTCTTATTTCCTATTTAATTTTTTCCGTGAGTTTTGTTCTAGCTAACAGTCAATAAATAGTTTGGGAATAGACTATTGTTCAGAACAAGTTTGTACATAGCCTTATAATACAGGCCTAGAATCTACTGTGAAGCCCCAGTGTTGCTGCAATCGCAATATTAGCATTGTTAACCTTTTTAGAGATGTAGCAAAAGCTGGTTTGTTTGTTGGTTTTTTTTTCTATCTTGCTGGCTGAACAAGCCAAACAAAACAACAAACAAACAAACAAACAAAACAAAAAAAAAAGAGGTGGTTGGGAGGGAGTTCAGGTTAAACAATGCAACCTGAGCCTGAATGCTTCATGTTTAACCTTCTAAAAAGCCAAATAGTCAAGTGCTTAGACTGAGCAACACGTGCTCCATCTGTAATCAGTGGAAACAAGTTTATTAGGAAGATTAATCATTTATGAACACCTATAAAAAGATGAAAAATATTTAAAGATAAGTCTCTCACACTTGCTTCCTTTTCAGTAGCTTCAGGGATAGAGGTAAGAAGAACTGCTCCTAGAGATGCAGACAGACCCGATATGATTGTTTATTGAAACAGAATTATTCATGTGGTCAAAATTAAATGCAATGATCCCCACTTTAAATGCCTAATCTATAGGGTGTGGACATAGTTAAAAAATGTAAATTTCTAAATAAAATAGTGTTTAATTTGAATGGCCAGACTAATTTGATAAAAAGCCTGAATTCGTATTTTATGTTTTCTGTGTATATATTTTATTAAAATTTCACATTAAATTTGATCCAACTCTAATTCTTATTGTAATTACTGTGTTACTGCAAGTCTTTTTTGTTATAGCTGATTAATTGATTCTTTCAAAATAACATTCTATTTGCTCATATATCATTATCCTCATGACACTTGCATAATAGAATCCAAGTATTTATATATGTGTGTAGAAAACAGGGGTAGTATTTGAAAGGAACATTTTGTATGTCTGGTAGAGCATTGAAATTTCAAGGCAATTTTTTTCAGCACTGCTCCGAAGTATGTGACCTGTGTGTTGCTGAAGAACAGGCCTCTTATTTATGTCTGTGTTCTAGCATTATTGACCAGGGAGAAGCGATAGCTTACATGTCTTCAAAAGCATATAGAAAAAGTAGTGCTGGTGACTGTCTATGGGCACTTTGAGCTATCAAAGAACTGCATTCTTGTTTGAAAGTCCATTTCTACCTGTAACAGTAACTGAATCAGAGGGATTTATGTGCAGATTGCCATCATGTCAATACTTTCAACGTAAGGGCTTTTCAAGCTCTAAGTACAAGACCCAAAAGAGTAGACGTGGCTTGCCCAAGATTACTAACTCCTCAAGTATGAAGTCTTCTAAAGACTGCTAATACAGGGATGTCCAGGGTGAAAGGAAGAAAATAAAATCTACTTTCAAGTGCACAGCCCTATCCTCTGCTGTACTCAAGAACGATGGAAAGAATTGTCGTCATTGCTTTTCTACTGACATCTTCCTCTGCCTCTAGAACACTAGCACAGAGTCTGGGAATTAAAACATGAAGAGATCAGAAACAGTACAAATGATGTTGAACAGATGACCACAATTTTCTCTGTACCTTGTAGTTGTGTCCAATAGCTACTACCATAATTTGGAGTTCAACTTGGACCATCATCCAGACCAGACACATAAACTAGAGAAACTAGATGGTTTTCTTTAAAGTACTCAATGAACCAGCACCTGAGCACTTTAAATATTCCTTTTATGTCAGAAAATACAATAATAGAGATGTCAAAATTGACAGTACTTAAGGCAAATCTTTAGAATCTAGAAAAAGGCATTTTTCCTTTAAGGACATCTCACATTAGTCTTTGAAGGAGAAACAGTCCAGTGCTCTGGACTGGTCTGTCATGGAGGTATCAGCATAGTTTCTGAGCTTTGGGCGCTGATCTTTCTATAAAACTACCTCCATTATAGTATTTAGGTAATTAGGAGTATTGTGGGAGGTGACTAAGCACTGAGGAACATAGCAGTATAAGCAGATTATATTGTGACAGCTTCCTCCTTATCGCTTTTTTCTTTCTGTGATGTCAGAGTACAATGTAAACTACATGAATATACTTAATCACAAGCACTCTTCTCCCTGATGTTATTGGTGGCCAGGTAGCAGTGAGCTTGAGGACCTTACAATGCTGGCACAAAAAAAAAAAAAGCAAACAAGCCTCTTGAGAGCATTAAATGATTCATACTCCATAACAGTCACATTCCAAGTTCACAACAGAAACAGTGTGCTAATGATATTTTTTATTTTCTTAAGGGGTTTAGGATATACACTGAGCAGTGACACTACCAGTAGAACCCAGGGAAAGGCAATTGCACTGGATCCAACTTCACTGGCTTTCTTAAAGATGGCTTGCTAAAGGTTAGGAGAATGTTTACAGGGGAAGGTTCTCTCCTGAGGCCTGAATCACACTGCTAGCAGAATTGCTTTCAGCAGTACCAGGGTTCGTGATATAAACCTAAATATTTATTTACTTTTTATTCTTGTTAGCTATGAAAATAAGCTTTTTCTAAAGGAAACAAAAATACCACAACATATGAAGTATCTAACTCATAAGACAGAAATTATCATAGTAATAAGGAATAGAGAAGCCTGAAAAACAATATGATAGCAATAATTACATAAGTGTGTATGCACTACAGCAAAGGCATTTGGAGAATAGTTACTGAATCATAAACATGGGTGATTAGATGTTGCTGTAATACACGATGATCAGCAGTGCATACAGATTTCTTCACAAATTTCGTTGTAATAATGGAGGATGGCTCTAAAGATTGTAGAAATAAGCAGCTGAGTATTTTATACCATGATGGAGAGAAATTCAGACAAACAATATAAGGATAAACTGATGTTATCACCAAAAGTATTTTGACCAGCTAGTTACTGCCTCATTGGTTAAAAAAAACACAACCCTGTGACATGCTGTAAACCATATACATTAGGACTACCTAAATTATCAAAGCATAAATATTTTCTTGGTTCATATGTTCTAAAGTACCCTTAAAAATTAAATAGACAAAAAGAATTGCAAGCAAAATAAAATGGAAAAAGGAGATTCCTTATGTATGGAAGTATTCTTTCATGTTCACTACTTGGGGTGGTTTGAAGGAAGCAAACAAGAAAAATCTTATGAGCTCTAATTTAAGCACAAAAGGCCATTTTCATATCAGCCTGTGTAGTTTGAAAGGACAAGCCGAAGTATGCACTGCTGACCTATATGAGTCAGAATCCTTTAAAGGAAAGTCAGCATCCTCAATCATGTGGCCATGAATCACATGAGCCAGTCCGAAGTCACTGCTTTTTGACTCCATCATTGCTCAGGTGCATGCTAGAGCAGAATAACGCTGGCCCACTAAACTCACAAGGTCTTTGAAGACTCTCAAAAACAAATTTGAAAAGTGTGGTGCATTTTCTTTCTTGATTGCTAAAGATTTCTCCTTACAATTTCATTAGCTGCACAGACAGATCCCTGAACACATGATCCAACTTGGTTCCAAAGTAGATGTTGTGTTTTCAAAGAGGTTGCTTTCATAGCCTGAAGAAAACTGGTTAAGGAGCTGTCAGTCTTCCTATTATATGTTATATTCACTACACAGTGAACTTAAAGCTAATTTCAGCTTTCTTTCTAGTAGAGGTCAACATCCCATCTTGGTTACTTCAGTATGATGTTGAAGACAAGTGCATTAAGTTACATTTTATTTAAATTGGTATTCGAAGATCAGAATTTGATCCTAATATCTTCCGTGTAGGAATTGTTTAAGCAGGAAGACTTCATAAGATGAATGAAAATTCCTACATGAATGAGGACTTGACCATGTAAACAAGACGCTTAAGAGACAGCCCCCAAATTGTAATCACCCAAACTGTTCTTCAGAAATAAGTATTTTATAATTTATGACCTTCCTAAATTTAAATGACTTTTTTTTCCCTATCTTTTATTAAAGTAATCTCCAGTGCTCTAATGAGCAAAGTATAAAAATGACATTTTGGTTGCCATAGTGACGTTTTTTTCTTATATGTTCCAAGGCTGAATGCCTTTTTCTTTCCCTCTTGCTTTGTTTTGGCAGGAAAAAGGCCACAACTATAATAAATGCTACTTCACTTTATTGTAAATAAATGTAACAAAAAGGGATATATGTCCTAATAATAGAATATATTCATATTTAATTACTGGGTGCCATTATTTTGAAGGCGTAATGTTGCTGACAAACATAGCAGCTCCCTGCTCCACAGAGTAATTAATAGTGTTGTTTATTGTACTATAAGTTTTTCTCCTTTGTCAGATGCAATTTATTAAGTAAATTAGATATTGAAATGCATATGGGTTTAAAAGATAGTGAATAATAAAGTATTAGCGAGGATTTAATGATACTGAAATAGCTAGAGAAGAAAGTAATATTTGGATGCAAACAGTTTCCATGGTAATAACTTAAAGCTTTCAATACTGAAAGGAAAAAAAAAAATCATAATTTAAAACCTGTATGCCTGTATATATATATTTAAACCAGGGATGCATCAGGCACATCAGTACTCCATTTCAAAGTCTTTCATCTAAGAATTCACTGCAGTCCAAAACACCATTAGTGGACAGTTATTTCTCTCATATAAGTTCTGTCCTCTCTGCAAGAACCAATGTGCTTTTTCTCATCAGCAAAGCTGAGATTGTTTTACTAAATTCTTTTATATTTAAAAAAATCCACTGAAAGGATTAATTCTCTCTATGTTAAGCCATCTAGCTCTAAACAGGTGAACTGCTTCTTCACAGGTTTGCTGTGTAAATTTATTAGTCCATCAAGCCATGACTGTTAGTCATGTGAAATACTTCTGCATCACTGAAATTTGATCATATTGAGGTACTTCACAATATGTCAAAGCGATACAGAATAACTGATAATAAAAAAGAAAAAATTATATACTTCAGGTTACCAAATTAGGTCTTGAAAGTTCTCTTTCAAATAATAGAAAATGAGCACTTGCATTGTTATTGGTTTTGAGAATAAGCATCCTCTTAATAATTTTTTTCCTCTCATGTATGGCAAATTAATTTAAAGGTTTAAAAATAAAATTTATAAGCTCCAGTTTATAAATGATTCTTTTAGTTTATAAGTACTGTAAGCATACTCTTTACACTTTTTCTATCCCAAGTATAACTTTAAATTTAATGTAAAAAAAAAAAAAAAAGTTGTTGCTTCTTCCGTATTTGGGTAAAAGGAAGTACAGTATGTTCATTTAGAAGATACTGACTATAAAGACTAGTGATCAGGAATGTTCTTGCTGAAATGTTGTTTCCCAAAAGCTAGATGATGATAAGACATTGTTCTTTTGACTAGAGACAGAAAATTCCACCTAATGGCTTAAAAAAAGCACACATGTTCTCTTGGCTTTTACAAGTCCCTATGGTCCTCACACGAAGAGGATGGCAACACTTTATTCCATTACTTTGTGACTTATCTTTGAAGAAGAAAGCCATCCAGAATATTAAGTTTCTCTGGGGAACCTCTAATTATTCAGTTGAAAAAGTGGTAATGCTCATTATAATTATATGCTCATAAATATAAGAGAAAACATCTAAAATCCTTAATTATCTATTTTCTTCTGTCAGTAAGTTTATTTTTCACCCTTTCTATTAAAAAAAACCCAAACCAAACAAAACATACTGACATAGTTGTTCTACGAGTGCCCCAAGATCAACTACCCACCAATACAATAGAATCCTCACAATGGAGTAGAAACATCACAAATGAAAAATTAAGTTGTAGTTTATAGACCTGGATTAGAATGGGGTTTACACTGTGATCTCACCTGAAATCAAATACCTGTGAGGTTCTTTAGACTAGCAATCAAGAACAAATATTTTCTCTAAATGATATTTTTCAAATACTTTAGAATGATAGAGGTGGACAAAACTGTGACCATGATTTTGAACAAGACAAACATTCATTCATTTTAGTTGATGATAGCTGTATTAGAAATAAAACTGAAAATATAGAAAAGTAGATTTAGGAGAAGTAGGGGTTCTAACTAATCTCTAAATCAAAAACAGTGGTTCAAATTTATGTTGAAATTTTATTTCAGATTATTGACAGAGACATCAGGAATCAGAAAGAGGTAAACAGAACTGATGCAGTGAAAAACTCAATAACTGAAGTTATTAAGCAGGCATTCTTTATTTTGTGGCGCCGGACGCACAGGGGATCACTCCTCCAAATGTGCGTGCCGATACAAGCTGGGTACAGAGTTTATATGCAGGCTAAACATACATATTCATTATATTTCTTAGAAAGGGCAGTCTTATACTAATGAGTT
>WUAM01000399.1:313226-328830 GCA_024336885.1 Actenoides hombroni
GATACTTTGTACGCAACCACTTCATCTTTTCAAGTAAACTCTAGTCTGTTCCTTTATTGAGGAATACTTCAATATTATTTTATTATTATTTTTCCTCAATCCAGTGGAAATTCCTACTATAACTCACAGTGGAGAGTAAGAGGTAGGTATTAGGAGGTAAAGGAAGTCTAGGATATGTCTATGGAAAGTGCAGGACTGCTGTGTTACCTATAATGACTAAATACCTACAACCTATAATGTGTTATCTCAGAACTTCTTACTGCTTACAGAAAAATAAAGGGCTTTTTAATTATTATATAACCCTTACTTTCTATGTGTTACTCTTGAGGAATCTTTCTATGATTGTTGCTTGAAAAAACCTTTAATCTATCTAAAAAAACGACTCTCAGAGTTTCTTCAATGGCAACAGAAAATTATGATGAAAATAAAACCTATCCGTTAAAATACAAAATAGACTCTGAGTCTGACTGGATCTATTGTCCAGGGATACATAAAGAATAAAGTATTCCTACATGGTTACTTGGGCTTAGACAAGAATAATTTTCCCTTGCACAGCCATTTAAGAACCTTTCCGTGATAGCACAGATGGATGGATCTTTTTCGTCTACCGCTAGATGTCATGCACTGATATCTGTCCCAATGGTGTAGGCCAGGATTACCGTCTCAGATATAGAAAATTCTTCTCCTTAAGCCTTTTTCTTGTTATGTAAAATGTAAATGATTGCATTGTTTCGATTCTGGAAAAGCAAACGCTATGTCAGTGGCTTTATAGGTAGCAATCACTGATGGAACACAAGACATCCAGAAATATCAGGCAAAGGTAATGAAAAGGAAACACACATGTGCAGCAGATAAACCTGAATAAAAAAGATGAGAAATATGACAATTGTTTATTTTAGCAGATTTTTTGGGTCATGTTCTCAATGAGAGCCTTATTTAAGAGATATATAATTGTGGACTTATATTTTTTTTAATATTTGAAAATAGTTTGCCCAAAAGTAACAGAAGTATCTGAATTTTTATTACATGATGTCTACAAGTGTTTATTGGTTGTTTTCATGCTCACGTAAGCCAGACATGAATATTATAACAATTTTGAAAGTGAGTAGATAGAACTTTAGAGAGCAGCTGGACCAGTAAAAAATTTTTTTTTTCCCTAAGTAGTTGATAATAGCAGCCAAATTCACCTCTAGGATCATTAAGAAGGATGGGTTATCCCATCCTCAAACTGCCTGCATTTTATTGTAGACTGCCTGTTTTGGGAAGATCTCAGATACACAGTACCAGAATTGATAAAAAAAATTCCTTCAAAGCGTATTTTTCCCAGCAGAAAATTATTCATTCAGTATATATATATTTTTTTTTCTAAAAATGTCCTTTTACTGGGAAAAAAACACAGGACATTTTTCAGTTTCAAGCCTTTTTGGCATTAAAGGGTATTTGGATTTCATCTTTATGAAAGAAATAAAAAGCAATTATTTTCAAAGAAGAGTCTCCTAGAAAAAAAAAAAAAATCTTCATCAGAAATAGGCATGAAGAAAGTTTTCTGCTTGTGTCTCTGTAGAAGTCTTCTGAGACAAAATTTTCTATGCCATTTTATGAGGTAAAGTGATTTGCCTCAGTTCATATAATGCATTGGTGACAGAGGCATAAATAGACTTCTAGCATGCAGATTCTCAGTCTTCTCTTTTAACTGACTGTTCCCATTTAAACACCTAGCACTATAGTCTTAATGTCCCAGCTCTCTCAGTGCCTTTTCATGATTGCCTGATACTTTCTCCTCCCAAAGATATGTATAACACACAATTTAAAAACAGGCTAAATATGTGGAGAACAACAGAAAACCATGGAAACAAGATGAGGTTAGTGGCACAAGTCCATGCACTATATATATTGAATGTTGCAGTTACTTCACTAAGCAACAGCTTAATATATGGAATAAAAATAAATGTTCGAACATTCCAAAATTCTAGGTTAGATAAAAATGACATATAAAAGCACAAAAGCCCAGTACAGTGACTTGATAAAAACCTTTGCTGCTGACAGAGCTGGGCCTGATGCTGTTTATCAGATTCTCAAGTGGCTTTAAAGGTCATGAAACCCTCTCTATATAACATGATTATAGTATAATAGAAAAAGGTAACTCACCCAATCCCCCAGTTACTGCTTGGCTTTATTGAATTTCAGGAGTTGTTTCTGCTTAATTAGAAACAAAATTAAATTTATTTCAATGCCAGGTTGTCGTCGCTGTTTTTTCAAACCACATTAACAAACAATATGAATGTTTAGAGATAATATTTATATTTTGCAAGAAAATATGTGTGCCTGCTTTTTGTCATCTGAGAAAATGAAGTAATTGTAACTGATGCCCTCATCCACTCCTGGTGGGTAACGGTGAAAATGTAATGCTGTACACTTAAGCTGAACAGAGATACACCATGAGTTAGAGAAGACCGTGACTTTAAATGCCACTTTACTGTCTCTTATTATAAAGAAACAAATTTCATGTTAGTAAAAATGAAGTACTTCATGGCACTGAGTTGAGCCATATGTGTCAGAATTAGTAGAACTGTTGAAAGGTCAAATGTGCCAAGTACAGAAAAGTTTGACAGAACTTGACAGAACCTCTTCAGCTGAAAAATCTTCTGTTGGAGAATGTAGATTCCTCAAAATCAAATATTTGCCAGAGTTTTCAACATTACCAAAGTTCTAATGGAAAGTGAGGAAGGCTTCAAAGAAATCTTGCTTGCCAAAAAAACCCCTGTCACTTCCTGACTGCTAAGCACTCACCCATTTTGGGGAAGTTGTCATGGCCAGCTGCTGAGCCAGGCCTGAGAAGGGTGGTCCTGAAAAGCTGGCTCTTATCCAAGGTTTAGGCTTAGGAACACTTGTGCCAAAGGATTGTCCCTTTGCTTTCTGTTAAACTCATGCAGTCAAGACATTTCAAGTCCCTGGCTTCTCTTGGTGAAGCTTTCAGATTTAGGAGTTGGTTCTGTCAGGCCTTTTCATTGTTTTTAAGGTATTACCTCAGTTTGGGCTAGGCTATGCTGTGTTATTATTATAGTCTAGTCTATTTTTAAATCACTACAGGAAAAAGATGGCTTTTGCATCAGAACAGACTGCCCAGAGAGGTTGTGGAGTCTCCCTCTCTGGAGAGATTCCAAACCTACCTGGACAACGTAATCCTGGGCAGCCTGCTCTGGTTGAACCTGCTTTAGCAGGGGGGGTTGGACCAGATTATGTCCAGAGGTCCCTTTGAACCTCCACCATCCTGTAATTCTGTGGTTCTGCAATTATCTGTGCAAATGCACAAGTGGCAAGCACTGAACTTGTTTCCTACAGAAAGAGCTGCCAAAACACTGCTTGTCTTTGCTGTGTTGTATTGAGCCTGGGCTTTCACGTTGTTCTGGCAATACACCTTGGTCTTAACCAGAAACACTACAATCATTCAATCCTTGATGATCTCATATAAGACAAAAGCGCTGCGTGATATATGATATTTAACTTTAATTATTTTTATTTTAATTATTGCCTCGAATATGCCTAACTAGGCACTTCTTACAGAAGAGAGCAAAAGCCTTCCCAAGCAAGATAATTGAAGATCCTGTAGATATGTTCATTCAAAACTTTTGAAGAGGTTTATACAAACTGAGTGATATTGAAAACATAACCATTAACTGCTATCTGTAATCTAGCATCCACCATCCCTGCACTTACCACAGTAGCTTCATTGTATATATAGAATAAAATATCTAAGCCTCTTTCTAAAGAGAGAAAATATTTTTGTTCTTGGTCTGTGACTGTCTTGGAACTCTTTACTATTTCCCCCCTCCACTATTGCACTCCTATCTATGATCACCTTTATATCAGACTCCTTATAGTCCTAAATGTCTCTCGCCCCAAACAAGAACAGTCCCACAGGCTGTAAGAACATCTGGCATAGGAAGCAAGTAATAATTTAACATGAGATGACAGGGAAGTTTTTCAGTCATGATTCTGCAACAAATATACTTCATGAGAGTTAATATTTATAGCTACACTCTTGTGATAATAGGAAAAGGAAATAAAAGTGCTGTAGGCTAGGCTTTCTGCTTATGCAAAAGAGCAAAGCATGCCAGTAAGTTCTCAATGTGCTATGGAGAATTAGAACTGGAGCGTCTTGAATATAATCATCTCTGGCAAAGCCACAATTATCTCCTATTAGCCTTTTAAAATTGTATTAATCCAAAAATAGTCTGTATATATTGAATTATGAACATTACGAATGCTGAAAATTAGTTTTGATCCTAATCATTTTAGGTAGAAACAAGGAATGTTATCCCCCCCTTCCTTTCATCAAATAAAACAGTTTATGAAACCATTCTTTAAAAAGAACTGTCAATCATTAAATATTGCATGATACTAAGGAAAGTCTTAAAAAGTTATGAAGTAACATGTTCAGGCCACTGGCACTTTTCAGTAAGAAGCAGTTGGAGAGTAAGCAAAACTGAAAATATCATGCTCGGAAAAAGAACTTAATTTCTATTTTTATGCTAAAGCATTCCATTCATTTACTGAAGTACTAAATATTACTGCAAAGACACATTTATTGATTATTTTCTTAATATATCTGACTTTGTTCTTCTGACCTTTGTGAAAATACAGTTTCATTATGCCTTGTAGAATAGATTTGCTAAAAGTTAATGGGATCGTGTAAAACAGACTAAGTGAGCATAGAGAATTATGGGAATAGGATAGTCCAGTAAACCCTGGAGCCCTACTTAACAGGCCGCAGAATTAAAGCTTTGGTCCAATATCACATGAAAGGGCTTTCTTACTGTTTGAATGACATACCTATAGGCACAGATAGTCCAATGGCCTCTGAACTGGGTGAAGGAGTACTGTCAAGAAGCATGAGAAGCTTTCATGAGGTTTTTAGAAGTCACAAAGCAGCAGTGAGTGAATTCCCCCTTTTCAAGATGGGGGACACGTACCTAATTACTCATCCTATCTTGCAGTAAATAGCAGCCATGCTATATTATCTATGCCTTGTATGATTCAAGGAAGAGTCCTGACATCTACTTCCTTCCTATCACTCTGTGGCTACATTGCTTTTTTCTTTTACCTTTCGAAGTTCCTCGCTTCAAGGGACTGACAGCTTTGAACTATCTTCCCAAAGATCTAAAGCAGGCAAAAAGAAACCAAGAAAACCAGCGGTTTCTCTAATAAACAAAGTCACACATCCCTATCTGTTTAAAGCACTGCTGAAAGCAACCACAGAGAATTGGGGCAACTAGAATCAAAGTCACCTTGATAGTAAAGCTCTTAGGAATTTGTTTTTTAACTGCGTAAGATCATATCATGTCTGAAAACACATGAAGAGACAAACAGTTAGTGGCTTTATCCATTTGTCTAACTTTTTCCTCCTTAAAATGGTAGCTATGTGTACTATAACTGGGGCATTTCAACCTAAATTTTCAGATTTTACTGCTGCTTTCCTTTACATTCAGCTCACATGGGGTGAAGTCACCTCTGATCTCCATGCTTCACAGTCTGGCTGTGCTACCTGCCCAACATCTTAAGATGGTGATTAACCTACATGCTCTCCAGAATGCAAGAGAATTCGAAAACTTCCCTCTCATGCTGAGTTCTGACTCTGTCAATCTCTTTCTTTTAGGAACAGCTACAGGAAATATTTTCCTGATGGAAAGACTGCACCACAATCAGTTTGAACTCTGTTTACCCTCTGCTAGGAAACACCTCATGTAATACTCACATTGTTTTGGCTGAGTACAACCTTGGAAAAAGAGCCTAGGCTATGAACAAAATTGATTGTCATAGCTCCATAGAAAATGCCAATTTCCACTACTGAGGATATAACCAAAAAATACTCTTCTGAGCTACAGAGACAGGATGTTGCACGGAAATATAACTTACTGGGGTTTTAAACCATAAAAAACAAAAAAAAAACCCCAACCAAACAAAAACAAAACCAAACCCACAAACAAACAAAACCACATAAAAAAAAAAAACAAAAAACCCCCAAAAAACACCAAAAACAAACAAAAAAACCCCAGAACAAAACAACAAAATAAGCAAAACCAAAAAAACAAACAAAAAAACCCCAACAAAACCAAACAAAACAACCCAAACCCAACAGCAGTATCAGGATGTGGATATATATGTTCTTTACTCGTGTTGTGACATGTTACCTAAGTGACAAGAACTAAGAGTTCTCATGTATGTCCCTAAAAGGCAAATATTGAACACTGCTTTCTTTCTGTGACTTTTCCTCACAGTTTCTTTATCTGAGATTAGTCTCTATGCTTGAGTAATTCCCATTGGCACAGTTGCAGGCAAAACACTACTGTCTGCCAAGTTTCTGAATTAATCATTGGTGAGTGTAGTACCCCAGGAGTGAGATCTGGAGGCTTAAAATTAACATGAATCCTTTTTTTTTTTTTTTTTTTTTTTTGTGGCTCTGGCACTGAACAAAGTGCTTTCAAGCATGATCCCTTGTGTCAGCTCTGTTTTAAGAAAATAGACAAAATAAACTGGCTTTCATTTCTTTCCTGCAGTAGGTGAGAGCTTTGGGGTTTGTTTGTGTCATTTAGATGTGCTAATTGGTATTTTGCATCGTTTGTATGAAGTCCAGTATTTTATGTGGGTATCTTTTCAATAGCTGTTTAAAATTAAACACTCATAAATGACTTGTGAAGTTTTCTATCACTTATATAGACAAACATAGCAACAAAAGAAAATGTTGCAGATGAGTGCTCAGGGTCACTCATGGTCTTGTAAAAGACATAGAGGCTGAATAAATGGAGAAGAACCTTCCTTCACTTGGATCTAGTGATCAGACAGAAAAAAGTTCAGACAGCAGTTTGATATGTGCAAAACCTTAAGTTTCAGAAACTGATTACCTTAGAAAAAGAATAAGTGTCTTAGAATTGCTGATAACCTAGTCTGGAGGAAGGGAGGTGTAGGGCATCTGCCAGGGATGATTTGAAACACAGACTGTGACTATTAGCTGAGTCAGTAAGAGCGGACGAGGCAAAGAATAGCTTTGAATTCAACTGAGTACTATAATCACCAATCCATTCTGGAGTAAATCTTATTTCCAGCTCAGTTCTATGAAACATTCCCATGGAAACTTTGGTTCCTTTGCTGAACCTCTTCTTTTCCTACAAAAAATATTGTGAAGACAATTTTCCAGTGAGCTTTATCCAGTATATTTTTGCATTAGGCACTGAGTCTTAGGCAGATACTTGAATAGTTTAGAGAGAAAAAAAATACCTTTCATCCTTTTCATGGATGGAAAATGGATTGAAATTTGCAGCAATAATAAGGACTGATGTTGAGACACCTAGAATCTTATTTAGACTATATTTTTAATTTGTACTTGGAATAAGAGGAATTGATATGCATAGTCAGGCTATACACCATCCCGCTCAACAGCTGTCAGATGAAGCCAGAGAGATTTTATCTCTCCAGCTTCTCAGAACCTTGGAGTCTGTTGACTTTGCTGTATTCAGTGATGCTCCAGACCAACCCATCACCTTGCAGGAAAAAAGTTTTATGTCTTTTTTAGAGTTTGAAGTGAGTTCCCTAGTACTTTGTCCATAGCTATATTCTCCAGTTATTGACTGGGCAGTTATGCCCTCTAAATTTTTCCAATGTCATTTATGCAATGAAATTACTATTTGTATACAAATTACAATCATCTGTTCTATTAAAAGCTCATTCACTTATATATACACCATTTCCCATAGGTTTCCATGCAGTTACTAAATATCCCAACATACATTACTGAAAACAACATTGTATATGAAAAAATTCCCTCCTTGTATATTCCCAAACATTCCTCTTTATTCTGTCTAATGGACTTCCTTAACAACTCTATTGAACATTAGCAGTACCTTTTAAAAAGATTTTATATGCTTCTATCAGTTCTTGTAAAGGGGGAAATGATAACTGTGTATGGACTTCCTGATTACTTCCAAAGGTGACATTGCTCTGCAATAATCTACCTCTAGAAATTCCCACTTTCCAACACATGTAAAATAACATGTCACATATTATGACGTGTTAAAAATAACAAACTGGCCTGTCAAGGACTTTTACTGAAAGTGATATTACATCTGTAGTTCAAAATCCCAAATTTTAAAAACATATTCTAGTACTATAAATTTTTTTTTAATGTTTGTGCATACTGTTATTAGATATTTACTGTATATACAAAGAACGTAACTTATTTTAAAAAGCATTATTGGCATTTCATCACTATTAGTCCGAAATAACTTTTTGAGATATATTTTGGCTACAGTGTTATTCTATTTTGGAGCACTGATAAATGTTATGTTAAAGCGACAAATTTCAAAAGACAGTCCTTGCCCCACTATAAACATAAAAGACAGACAGACCATGTCGCTTTTGTACATGTGAAGATGGCAAGACTTTTCTATTGCAAGGTAGGCAGAAACATAAAGGCACAAATGTGAGAAAAGTTTTATTTAAAATCAGACAATTAGGTAGCAAATAAACAGCAAGACACAGGGTACTTCAGTGTTCTCACTATTAAGTGTTTCTTGCTTTTGATCCCTTTGCTGCATTCAGCTTATATTCTGTAGTAAGAAATCTTACCCTCATTCTATTAGCACATTGCTCTTTCTTAATTTATTTTAGTGCTCCTTGATTTTCCTTTTGAGAATTTATTTTCAGTGAAAAGAACATTTGACCTTAAAGTCACTGGCTCAATTCTAGCCTCTTCTGGTAAAGTTAGCAAAGCACTAAAAAGATGAGAAATCATAGGCATAACTGCTAAGTGCAGTATTATTAGACAAAATTTGTTATAATCTAATAATGTTGTTTATAAACCGGCAGCTTCATTCCAGTGACCTATTGAGAACTATCATGGCAGTCCTGATAATGGTGTCAGCGACTGAGCAAGAATTACACATTTGAGTAAATCTCTTTCTTTTTAGTGTTGATCTTCTGGTGTGGGCTGCAGGTGACCTTCACAGTTTCAGTGTGGACACAACCAGCTTCCCTTTTTGAAGGGAAATCTTGCTTTAAAGAGCATAGTTTACTATTCTAAGATCTTAATAATTTATTCAAGGATGAAATTTACTGGGATTTTTTTGTATGTATGGTGATTTGTGTTTTCAAGAAGTAAAAGGTCATGCTGACGTTTTGTCAGCTTTCCTTCACATTAAAGGAAAGCCCAGCTCATTAAAATACAGAAATTTATTAATAATATACAGTGCAATTACTGTGTTAGGATTATACTCCAAAATTGTAATGCCATGAGATTGAAGGCTGATTGGCTGGGGTCAATGGAAAAAAAATTCCATTTGATCTCACCAAAGAAATATCTTTATCCACAATATTAATTTTTTAACATTTTAGATTATCTGTTTGGTGCAGAAGGATGTTATTAAGATATTAATTCTTCACTAACAGGGGTTTACATAGGTGTTCAATTAAGCAAAATCTACTTGTCTTATTCGTGTCCCAGTAAATCAAAGGAAATAATATTTCTAATGTAACTCAGGTGATCTGAGGATAAATTTGCTTCTGGTTATAAGAACTCAGACAGTAATATGATTAACACTACTCATAAGCTGTTAAATAAAGAAATTAACTTACAGTTACTGAGTTGCCAGTTTACTCCCACAACAGTGATTGCTTTTCTTCCTTCAATTTCAGGCCCTGTCACAAAACTCTCTCAACTATTCATGTAGCCTGAGCTTTAACTCTGTGTTTCTCAGAAGTTTCAGTGGCATTTGTTCTGTTATTGCCATTGCCTGCCATCTCCTATTTATATTCAGATACTAGTACCACCGACAGACAAAGTAAACAGCAGTCATGGCTATCTGTTAGGCTGCCAGTGATAGGCATTATTACAGTTGCTTAGCAGCCAAGACAAGATATGTAACTTCCATACAAGGAATGAAACAGAAAGCGAATCCAGGCAACGAGAATATTTAAAATCAGCAAAGTCCCTGGTATGAAAAGTCTGATTCATGAATTATCCCAAGAGATCAGCATCAAAACTTTGATTTCAAGTTTCAGGTTTGAAATGTGTGTACATTCGATATGAATGGGGATTTTTTAATTATGTTTTGGTTTTTTTGTGTTTGGTTCTTTTTCTTTTCTTTTTTTTTTTTTTTTTCCCTTCAGTTATAGCTTAATTTCACAAAAGACTTCAGCATTGCAACACCATGCTTTTTATCACTGTCCTTCCATGGCCTCCTAGGCTCCTTAACTAATCTACAGATGAGTAAACCTGATATCTTTATGATGTGAATTGGTAAAATGCTTTCTACAAATGAAATTTAGGAACCACATAGCTTAAAAATTATGCATGGATGAAGACTCAGCAGAATTTCTTAAAGGGCAATTGTGTCACACAAATCCAGTGAAATGAATTGAAGGAGTCGACAGCATACTGGCAAGAGACATCTGGCAGGTGTAGTCTGCTTTGCTTTTCAAAAAAACATTTTGCAAAGTCTTTCACCAAAGCCTCTTAAAGAAATTAAGCTGTCATAGAATAAGAGGGAATATTTTCGCATGGATAAAGAAGTCTGTAACATAAAGGAATGCAGAAGGAGCATACAGTCAGCAATAAAGTGGAGGGAAGTTCTTGCAGTTCTGCAATGCTGTCTGTGCTGTTTCACATAATCGCATATGAAAAGAAGGAATGAGGAAAGTGGCCAAGTTACTCGTGGTAACAATTTATTACAGGTAAGAAAAATGATGGTCTGCAGCAAAGAAGAAGTTCACAAAGTTGTGTAACTTGGTAACAAAAGGGCAGACGAAATTAAATATGAATAAATGTTAAGTAATACATGTAGAGAAAAAGTTATTCTTAGTTATATAGAAAAAGGATCTAAAGTGATGATTACTATTCATGATTGAGATTTGGATTTATAACTACAAAATCATAGAATGTCATCACAGAATGTCATCATAGAATGTTTTGAGTTGGAAAGGACCTTTAGAGGTCATCTAGTCCAAACCCCCTTGCAGTGAGTATAGTAATGAAGTGTCAAGTTAATTATACATAGATTTTGAGAAAGCCAATACAAGGCCAGGAACTATTTCATAAGGAAGAGAAATCAAAAGAAGAAGCCTTGTTATGCCATGGATCATGGTATGTCCATAAACGGTATACCATAAATGCATGGTACTTCTGAATCTTGAATACTTGTTCAGTTCTGGCCTTTATTTCAAAAAGAATATGATAACATGGAAAAGATGCAGAGAAGGCTGGAAGTGATTTTCAAAGATATGGTATGCCTTTTGTATGATTAAAAAAAAAGTAATTTAACAGTTTTCAGCCTGGAAAAGAGAAAGGTGAATAGGGAATATGATGAAGGTCTGTAAAATCAGAAGTGGCATAGAAAAGCCAAATAGGAGTCTCCTCACAAAGAAAAAGCAGAAAGTATCAAATAAAACTAAAAAAAAATATTTAAAATGGATAAACAGAAAAAGTTCTTGACACAGTACTTATTTAATCTATGAAATAGTTTACCAATTAATGTTTGGAGTCTGAAAATGTTTCAAAGGTTTAAAAAAAAAAATGACTGGAAGAAAATATATCCATCAGTAACTATTGAATATAAAACATTATTAAATTTGGGAAGTCTCTAATCCTCAAATTGCTGAGGAACCGGTGAGTATTGCAAGAAAGTAGATAGCAACATCTACTTCTCTAATGCTTAGAGGCAGTCCAAGGCATCTATGAGCAGTCACAGTTGAAGACAGAGTGGTTAACCTCTAAATCAGGCTGAAGAAGGAATCTGTAACTTCTTTCCCCAGAATGTGTATAAGCATGAATTCATCTTTAGATGCTTAGTATGGTACAGACTGAGATGCTTGTGGGAGCATTCAGGAGCAGGTTTTTAGGTGCTCATGGGATTTTACTAACAGGAAAATGAGACGCAGTTGGATTATAAGCACTTTCCAGAGCAGCTGAACTGAACACTGATCACTATCTCAAGTGTAGGTGCCTAAATCCTTTTGAGAGCATAACTCAGAATATTGAATACATAGATTATTTTAAGACACTGAATATGAAAGGTATCCACATGAAAGCAAATATTTTAATCCATTTATATTAAATTATATTTTAATTTAAGTTGCTGAAGTCCTTACTACATTTATTCATTCCTTTTTGGTAAATATGAAGTTGAGTATGTAGTAACACAATCATGAACAGCTTCATTGCTCCCTAATCCTTTAAAAAATGTCCACTATACATCGAAGGAACAGATTATGCACATGTGAAATCCATTTATACAGAGGACGAGTAGATTTAGAGTCCAAAGATACTAACGTTGATAGCATGACTTTGCTGGTTATAGACAAAGAATTTTTTAGAAAATGTGAGAGTCATTATGAGCCATTTCTTTTTCCAAGTCTCACAAAACAAAGTTCTGATTAGACTGTACTGTAAGCAGCATGTTATTAAAAGTTGTCTTTTTTTTTTCTTTTGTAAACAATTCATGGTCAGTACAATCTGCCAGCCTACCTTTTTATCTCCCCATTTCTGGTATTCTTGGTTGTGATTTTAACATCAAAAAATTATAGGAAATGACAGCAGTTTTCAATTCCAGAGCTCACAACATGAACATAACTTCCAAAAAATTTTTGCACTGCTGTAGGTCTCAAAGCACACTTAAGAACTTCAGGTTTCACTCTTCATGCTCCTTCATTATTTAGATAATCTGCCAGCTAGGGCAGCATATTTGCATGTGAACACTTTCCCACTACTCTTTAGTTTAACCTGAACTGTTTGACTTTATTCTGGAGCAGAAAAGATGAGCAAATCTCTGTCAACAGTCTTAACAGGGATGCATCAACACCATATCCCTTCAGTTCACTCCTGCAAAGATCAGAGCAATTAATCCTGCACACATGTCCCAGCCTTTTGCTGACCCAAGCATTACAGACCTAAGAAGCATAACAGAACAGGATTAGTGCCTCAGCTGTACAATCCTGTGGTAAATTTAGGCACAAACCCAATCTGAACCCTGGTCTGAACAGGCAGTCGAGATGTATACAGATACTGTGTGCCAAACCACTCATCTTGCTCTGAGCTTTGGCCAATCTAAAGGTCATAATTTGTCAGTCATAATGAAAGCTACACAACTTTTAGTTTCTGCTTTGCAGCACAGAAGTTTTTAGTTTAAATTCAACTTTGAGATTTTGCTTTAATTCAGGCCTGAGATTCAGGTTAACAGTACAAGGAAGGAAATAACAGAGACAGAAACAAAAAACCACAACTTCCTTGAATTATTTTCCCTGCCTAACTGATTTCTACTAAGAGTTTTTTTCTGGAGTGTCTTCTGTACTGCATAGTGAGAAAGACGCTTAACAATGTTGTGGTGGCCAAGTAAAATGCTGACTTGGGAAGAGGGAACCTCTACCATTAGTATCCACATGTCTCTTCTGGCACTAATGTCATCAGATCTCAATGCTCTTCTACATCATCACAGATGTAACTCATTATCAGTCTTAACTGAACAAATATTACCTCACAGCTCAGCAATTTGGTCTCCAGAGCTCTGATTAAAAAAAAAACAAAACCTTTGGGGCATTGGTGCCAAAGGAGAACAGTTGTATTGGTTGTTCTCTGCCACATTCGGCAGTGTGCCTGCTGTTCCTCCAGTCCTTGATTCTGCTTTTTCCACTCCCCTGACCTAGACAACACAACTCTCTATCCAGTGATGCTGTTCTCTGCTAATCCCCCTGTTGCCTAAATCCTAGTACTTTCAGGATGTTCATTTTAAGAAAAATGAGCTCAAACCTCACATCAATGTGTAAAGGATTTCCATGATTTCCAAAAAACCCTTTTTTTTTTTTTTTTTTTTGTCATTTTATTTCCAAATGTGATGATGTTCTGAAGCAATGTAACAATTTTGCAGTTCTATTCCCCCATGGGTCTGTCTGGAGGAAAAGCATTGCTACAAAAATACCCATTCAAGAGTAACAATTAACTTATTGGTTTATGTATTCATTTAAAAGACCAAACAATTATCATCTGTTCTATGACAAAACCAAAGAACTTTTATTTCCCTGTGCTCTGCAGTTCTATTTCTTTGCAGTCAGGCCATATTCTACTCCCTTGGAGACAAAAAGACTTCTTAAATATGCCTTTCCTGGTAACAGACATCCTACAGTCAGATCTGCATTAATCATTTCCATCAACAACAGCAAAAAGTTATTAAGTGTTTGCAATACAAACAAGATTTAATTTCTCCAGCTGGATGCTGCCAACCTCTTTACAGCACACTGCTCTTGTCACAGTGGTTGGGCACAGTTCTAAAATACATTTACTTTAGCCTCAGGCTAGTGTAAAGCCTTTTTGCTTGTTTGCTTTTCTTTTACCCTTTCTCTCTCCCAGTATTGTGAAAGGAAGGTGCTGATAGGGAAGACCTTGGGGAGCCATGTAAAACCAGGGTTGGTTAAAGAGTATTGATAAGATTCATCTTTCCAATCAATTTATTCATGAGAATATTTTTATTATTTTTTACTTTACTCTTTTCTGCTTTCGAAGTCTCAGACAAATAAGTTTTTTAACTGACTGGGCAAAAGGAGGTCATTGCTTGCACTTACATAGTGTACAGGAGACACATACTGGGAAAAGAAAATAGCAGTGCAAACCAACCCTACATTTACCTTCCCCAAGCCTTCCCTGACCCCCTTCCGACAAAACCACTGGCTGTGTCACAATATTGTTATGACCCAAATCATGGCGGTCTATTCCATATCATATCTAAATCTTAAGTACAGGCAGACAGCAATGCCCAACTCTATCTAGTAATATGTAGTGTTAACTCTGACAATGGTACTAACTTTAAGACATAACATTATAAGCATTTCTATGAAAAAGGGAAGACAAGGGAGTTGAGTAAAATTTCTGATGACTTAGCAACAGGAAGGCCACATCCAAAATTATACAATATAGTGGTTTCTGCTACCTGTACCATAGTAATTATAATAGTTTCTGATAGGTTTTCCTGCCATAAGTACAATCTCATAGAACTCACTAGGACTATTTTCAGAGTAAGATAATAAATAAGGATTTCAGAATATTACCTTGTGCTGCAATTAAAAGCTGATGTGAATTAGTCAGAAACTCAGTTATAAGCCCAGAGAGCATGATGAACAGCTGGAAGTGTCCTCTTACTTCAGAGAGTGGCTAAAGACTGATTTATTCATTCTTCTTTTTCTGATCTAGCTCTTCTGTACTTGCCTGTTTCCATTAACTATAATTTTAATCAAAAATCATGGACCAGTTCACTGTGTATTCAGCCATACCACCCTGGACAGTGTTTTCATGAGATATTAAAAATTAAGTAGAGTTGAACCAGGTCACCACCTAGGTGGAATGAAACCCCAAATGCTAAAATGGTTATTTAAGAGTATGAGGTTTTTCTTCAGCTGCTACAAGTCTGCTTGGAAAGGGGCACTTACTTGCAGTTGTATATTTGGACATAAATTACAGCTTTTCTTTATTTAGAATGACAAAATGTTATTTATTTTGAGAAAAAAAATATTTACATAAATACCTGGATTTATATGATTTAAAAAGAATAAAGAGAAAAAAAAATAATTT
>WUAM01000399.1:328930-351362 GCA_024336885.1 Actenoides hombroni
AATAAAGAGAAAAAAAAATAATTTTAAAATCTATTAAAATAGTTTTCTTAATGATTCCAAGCAATATTTACCTAAAGGTTATCCTATTTGGCTGCAATATAAAACTGACTGTATGTATTTATTTTGTTTTATAGTCTGCATTTTTCTATGGTTTTCAAAGAGAGCATTTGATTTTTTTTTTTTAAAGACCATACCAGCTAACAGATGCCTTGAAGAACACCCTTTCACACATAGCAAAGCTAAATAGGGAAGACACAAATAATTGATGAGGATAATATCTTAAATACAGTAATTATTTGAACTTAACTATCTCCAGTAAAGATCTTTTAAAATATGACTATTCTGAAGAACTTTAAGTACATGCATACATTTGCACTGTATCACATGGCTCCTCTAAACAGCTGTATTCAAACTACCAAATATTTATATCAAAATCTTATTCACTTAGTTGTACATTTGGGCTTATGGCTACAAGATTTTTGCCATCAAATGTCTCCTCAATACAAATAAATATCATTTACTGTCTTTAACAGATCATTTTCATGCAAATAATTGCTCAGATGAGTAACAGTTGCTGGATTTGGTTAATAATTGCTATGTCTCTAAAACTAATCAATGTGCCTGCAACTAGATTATTGCACCATGTCTGAATATAAAGCAGAAACAGATCTCAAACCACTAAAGATTTCATAGAAATTAGCCAAATTCTGATCTTATTTATGCTGTTTTACAATCACAAGAACATAAAATCCAGAAAAGAAGTTCCACTATTTTTTTAAATGCAATCCAAATCTGGCCTGTAACCTGAAGGTGAGATTATTACATAATGGAGGGTTGCAGAGCTGTAGTCCTCAAAGGTATTTCAAGGCTACCTCAACTGGCAACAGGGAATCAATAACTGTCACAGGATCACAATAGTGGCTGTGATGGCAGCTCCTTCAAGATGGCATTATAGACAGTTGTCAGATAAAAGGATATGAACAGAAAGACCCTGCATACTGATGATCCTTAAGTCCCTTAGAGCTATCAAAACTTAGGCTGTACTGTGCAAAGTTGTAGGCATCATGGGAACCAGATGGAAACTGAATTGAGGCTAGGTGGGAACCAATAAAGCTTCAGGATGAGATCACTGGAAGAGGCTTAAAACCAATGAGCGCAATTATTCACCTCAAAGAATATTTTGGCTACTGCCAGAGGCCTGAGCCTGTTAATGCCTCCCAACAGTAAAAACGAGAATGGATGTTTAAGCACACATCTGTATAATCCACCACATACAAAACCCAGAAGCTGCTGTAACTACACTTTGAACTACCAAATTAGAAATAATGCAAGTAGCTGCCTTTTGAGAAATATATTGAGCACCCATTGATGATACTTCAGTGCTCATGGTGAACTGCCATGAACAATGCTGACTAAACCTCCTCAGCAGCTATGAAAAGACACAGTGGGTTTCCAGTCTCTAGTCCTTAAGCTGCTAATGTAACAATTACAGAAAAAATACAAGACGTTGTTCCAAAAAATTCACAAATTTAGAAACTGTTATTTTATCTCTCTGAAGTTAAATCATTAAAAATAATGATAATACTTTATTTCCTCATAAGCTTATTATAAAACATAGCTCTTCTTCCACACACTACAAAAACATTAACTCTTTCATCTTTGCAACAGCCTTTTGACAGATGTCCTGCACACACCTATCTGCCTATAACAGAGAAACCAAAACACAGACTGTCCAGAATGGACTGAAATTTGATAACAGTAATCTCTAAATTTGTGTTCCTGTGTTCTTTGCATAAGCATAAAAGTTGTTCTAGGACAATGTAAGAAGAAGACACAAAGAAATGGATTCACCTAGTCTTGTCTATGAATGGGATTTTTTGGGGTTTTTTTTTTTTCCTTTTTGTTTTTTCTTTAATATGACATGGATCCTACTGTCTTTATCTGTCTCAGGAGGCAAACAAAGAAAAAAATGGTGGCTAATAGCAGGAGTAAAAGTAGCAGTTAGCAAACAGTCACAAGATGCTCATTAGTGGTCATACAACATGGCTTTTTTATGAATGTTCTCAGTGTCCATAATTTTACCAGCTGACACATATAATAGCCTACAATAGCCAGGAAAGTCATGTTGCCTTGACAAAACTTTGTACTTGTTATCCAACCTGTGCAGATGGGCAGCGAAGTGTGGACATCAGCCACCATGCCAAGGTGGGGTCCCTGCTGCAGCCTAGCTCTGCTTCA
Organism: Actenoides hombroni; assembly: GCA_024336885.1. Classification (NCBI taxonomy): domain Eukaryota; kingdom Metazoa; phylum Chordata; class Aves; order Coraciiformes; family Alcedinidae; genus Actenoides; species Actenoides hombroni. Next base: position 331,169 of record WUAM01000399.1, read on the forward strand.
GCTGGTTACCTGCTGCATGTCCCATCTGAAGCAATTTTTAATTCTTACTGAAGCCCCCAGTCCTTTAAACCCCGTAAAAGCCAAGGGAGTAGGTACTGCAGGAGCATTTGTGTTTGAAAGTGAAAAATGAATGAAACATGAACAAACCCCAAAGCATAGCAAACCAGTGAGGACACTAGGTATCCCAGAAGCCCAAAACTGTTAGCACTGGGAAATTATCTAGTAAGGAGGAATCCAGGCTTCACTCATATCACAGGAAGGCTGCAGTAAATTACAAATTAATGTTCTGGAGTTAATGAATTTAATTGATTTCAAGCTGAGTAAGGGAGTTAGGGCTGGTATTCAAACAGGGAGAGAGTATTTAAATTTAGCTATCATTAGCAGGCACTTGTTATATTCACCAAATACCAGGACTTTTCATTCTCACAGTATGTGGTGAGGCCACTTGAAGCCTGTTTCCTTCAGCAGAATGGAGAAAAGACTCAATTTTCAGATAGGATAAGAAATGATAAATATACGACTTCTAGTTTTAGGAAATAGAGGGTGACCATGTAGCTGCCCTCAGTGAAAGCTTATGGCATTGGACAGGTTTAAAAAGCTGAACCACACTTTATGGTAGATCCTGCTCTTTTCACGTTATCAATATGTCAGATCACACTCCTCATAGTTATCCTTCTGATAAATATGTTCTTTAGCAGATGCATTGTTTACTGGTAGCATCACACAGCTCTGCAGGTAGGATTAAACTGAATAAGCAAAGCAAAGTATTTTAAAAATAGAAAAGGCAAAGAACAGAAAGAAATGAAAAAGCAGGAGAAAAGTCCTGGGATAAGCAGGTGATATTTTGTACTCTTCCACTGCCACCATTTTAATAACCAAAAAGGATTCTAAATTTTCCATCTTAGATATAAAAGACTAGATAATAATTCCTTAATACAGTAATTAAATTCCAGTTTTTTTATCAATACCCCTTCAAGCTTTTTAATGCTGTCTTTAAAAGAAAATGTAGTATGACAGAATTTGCATGTAAAAAGCTTGCTTGATACTTATTAATGGTAAAACAAACAAAATAAATTGGAGCAGTACAAAAAAATGCAGCTATAAAATGCATTAAAAATCAATACAAAGCAGTGACAGAAGGACAGCTCTCATTCCAAAAATGAAGTTTGCATTCATGCATTAATTTGCCACAGTTTCTCCATTACATAAATGATGATTAAAATTATACTAAAAATAGCAACAATATTATTAATAATAATAGTGTAGAACTTATATTTTATTGAAATTTAAAACTAATGGTTTACATCATTCAGTTCCAGTGTTAGTATGTTACAGATTTTCTGTGAAAACTATACAAGCGTAATATAAATATGTGGGATAATTGAAAAAACAATGATTCTCTGCCTCACACAGCATCTTAGAGATCCAGTGCTTTAATGTCTAAAGCACTGAAAGATCTCTGAGAAAAATACACTTTGTCAGTGTGGAGTATTCTTCTTGATATTCAAGCACCAGGTATCAGGTGTAAGACAGAGAATTTCCAAGACCATACTGTAATACTGAAGGTGTATAAAAATTTAAGGAACACAAATTTTTGCTCTGAAATCTGCTTACTTACTCTTTTATGTCTTTACTGACCTATGAGGATTTGTGTAAATGATGTTTCCCTGTTACTTCAGCATACCAGTGCACACACCTGCATATACACATGGCATCTGTTATTTCTTCAGAAAATGCCACAATCAGCTGTTCACCATTCAATCTTAGAGTAGAATTACAATCTAAATAAGTCTGGTTATTTATTATACGCACTACTATTTCTAATTCTTTAGAATAGATCTAAAATATGGTGGCTTCAGGATCACATCATAATATCTAATTCGATTTCTCTCATATAAACACATGAAAAATGTTATTCCTGCTTCATGGGGTTTAAAATTAAACAATAAGTTCAAAGACAGAAGATGAATACCAAAACCTAGATGAGAACTGAAGGGAAACCTCATAGAAGGAAACAGCCAAAAATACAGCTGTAATATAGTTTATCTACAATCCCATTTCTAGGGTAACTCTGTAAGGTTTTGTGGCACAGTTCATCAAGTCGTGCAAGTGCAAGTATCATTTAAAAACTGAAGTCTGTCCGAGAATAACTCAGTGAATATGTCCATACTACAGTCATAAGAGTAGTGCAACTTAGAAAGGACAGACCTGATTTAGCTTTTAAGTATGTGTTCTGCCTGCAGCTCTCACCATAAATCAGAATACCTCAAATACACAAAGGCATTCTCACTAGCAGTTGAACACTGCCCACTAAAGAAAACTTTGCAAATTTTAATGTATTTTTACTTTTGTCTTTAGGATTATAACTCTATTTGAAGTTCAAAGGTAATAATCAACCTCTAGTTTTGCACATCTTTAAAATAATTATTAAAAAAAACCCAACTAATTTATCATTTCAGTATAGGTATACAGTACTTAGACAAAAGATACATTAAAAACAGTCAAATGAAACAAACAGCAGGGAAAGAATTGAAGACAAAATATGTCAAACTTTACAGAATGAAAAGTTGCAAATCAGGAATATATCTTATCCATACTCAATACACATTATCCATACAAAAGTTACCTTTTTTCAGCTTGTTTATTTATTGTCTATCTTTACAATAAGTGGTAAATCAATATTAATTCCTTTGATAACTATGGAAATCATATTAAGCATATTTTTTTTGGAGATGGTAGAATTGTCAATGTATCATTCCATAAGCATCAGATACCAAATAGTATATGACATTGGAAGAGAGGGAGAAGATGATGACTTACTGATCAACATAGAATCATAGAATAGTTATCATAGAATAGTTTCAGCTGGAAGAGACCTTCAAGATCATCAAGTTGAGCCTTACTCCTAGCCCTATCAAAAACCACTAAACCATGTCCCTAAGCACATCTAACTGCCTCTTAAACACATCCAGGGATGGTGACTCCATCACCTCCCTGGGCAGGCTATTCCAATGCCTGACAACCTTTTCTGTAAAGAAATGCTTACTAATATCCAGCCTGAACATACCCTGGTTCAGCTTCAGGCCATTTCCTCTTTTTCTGTCACTTGTCAGCAGGGAGAACAGACCAACTCCCGCCTCATTACAAGTTCCCTTCAGGTAATTGCAGAGGGTGATAAGGTCTCCCCTCAGCCTTCTTTTCTCAAGGCTAAACAGCCCCAGATCCTTCAGCCTTTCCTCATGTGACATATGCTCCATACGTCATCTTGGTAGACCTCCTCTGTGCTCTCTCCAGCACCTCAACATCCTTCTTGTAGAGAGGGGCCCAAAACTGGACACAGTATTCAAGGTGCAGCCTCACCAAAGCCAAGTACAGAGGAAGGCTTACCTTCCTGATCCTGCTGACCACACTATTCCTGATACAGGCCAGGATGCCATTGGCCTTCTTGTCCACCTGGGCACACTGCTGGCTCATGGTCAACTGGCTGTCAATCAACACCCCCAGGTCCTTCTCTGCCTGGCAGCTCTCCAGCCGCTCCTCCCCAAGCCTGTAGTGCTACTGGGGGCTGTTGTGGTCCAAGTGCAGGACCCGGAATTTGGCCTTATTTTTGGCTCATGGAATTGGCCTTGGCCCAGCAATCCAGCCTATCTAGATCCCTTTGTAGCGCTTCCCTACCCGCAAGCAGATAGACACTTCCACCTAGCTTGGTGTCATCTGCAAATTTACCAAGGGTGCACTCTATCCCCTCACCCAAATCATTGATGAAGATGTTAAACAGGAGTGGCCCCAGTACTGAGCCCTGGGGGACACCACTCATGACTGGCAGGCAACTGGATTTAACTCCATTGACTGCAACTCTTTGGACTAGTCCATCTAACCAGTTTTTCACCCAGGAAAGCGTATGCCCATCCAAGCCAAGAGCAGGCAATTTCTCTAATAGAACACTGTTGGAAACGGTGTTGAATGCCTGGCTAAAGTCAAGATAAACAACATCCACAGCCTTGCCTTCATCCAACAAGCAGGTCACCGGGTCATAGAAGGAGATCAGGTTTGTTAAACAGGACCTGCCCTTCATAAATCCATGTTGAGTGGGCCTGATCACCTGCTTGTTCTTCATGTGCTGCATAATAGAACCCAGGATGTTCTGCTCCCTCAGCTTTCCTGGTACCAAAGTCAAACTGACAGGCCTGTAGTTCCCCAGGTCATCCTTCTGTCCTTTCTTATATATGGGTGTTACGTTGGCTGACTTCCAATCTGCTGGTACATTTCCAGTCAGCCAGGACTGCTGATAAATAATGGACAGTGACCTGGTGAGCACCCCTGCCAGTTCTCTCAGCACTCTAAGATGTAACCCATGGATTTATTTACATTGATATTGAGGAACATGTTATGGACCATCTCCTCCTGAATTGTAGGAGGGGCATTGTGTTCCTGGCCCCTGTCTCTTGCCTTGGGGGAGTGACTTTCCCTGGTGCAAGTGTTTCCATTACTAAAGACTTAGTCAAAGAAGGCATTAAGCACCTGAGCCTTCTCGTCTTTTATTAACATATTTCCTTCAGAATCTAGTAGGGGATGGAGGCCTTCCCTGGCCTTTCTTTTATTATTAATGTATCTATAGAAATTTTTCTTATTGCTCTTCACCTCTAAAGCCAGATTAACTTCTAGTTCAGCTTTTGACCTTCTAATTATTTCTCTGCATAACCTGACAACATTCTTATACTCATTATGAGTCATCTGCCTTTTCTTCCAGAGGCCATAAACCCTCCTTTTTTTCCTGATTTTAATCCAAACCTCCATATTCAGCCAGGCCGGTCTTCTTCACCACCAATTTGACTTGTGGCATATAGGGATGGCCTGCTTCTGTGCCTTCAAGACCTTCTTCCTAAAAAGACCTCCTTCCTAAAAAATGTCCAACCTTCCTGGACTCCTACATCCCTCGAAACTGACTCCCAAGGGACTCTGTCAAGTAACCTTTGAAACAAGTCAAAGTCTGCCTCTCGAAAGTCCAGAGTGTCAGTATTGCTGATGCCCCCCCCCAACGTCTCTAAGAACAGAGAACTTAATTTCATGGTCGCTATTCCCTAGATGGTCTCCAACTGCCACATCCTCCACCAGTCCTTCTCTGCTTGCAAATAAGAGGTCCAGCAGGGCACCTTCCCTGGTTGGTTCACTTACCAACTGTGTGAGGAAGTTGTCATTTTAGGAACCTCCTGGATTGTTCCCTCTCTGCTGTGTTGTATTTCCAGCATATACCTGGAAAGTTGAAGTCCCCTGTAAGAACAACAGCAAGTGACCTTGAGATGACTACACTGGTACCGTAACAGCAACTAAGTGCTGTGTCTTCTCTCTTTAAGATAAAGATGGTTTGTTCCCCTCCCCCCCATTTAATAATAATTTAATAATAATTTAATAAAAGTCTGCTAGGACTTCTGCACTGATAATGTGCAATTTAAGGTGATTTTTTTAAATGAAGGATTTGTAATGGCAATTGTAAACTGATATCTGTAAACCAACTGTAATTTTATGTACTTTATTTTGAAAACAACCTACAAGTATTTCTTTATTTATCAAGCTAGTAGATGATTTTTATACCTCAATAGTAGTGATTCTAAAATATTCTACCCAGTGCAGCCTTTCAATGTTGTGTGTTAGGAAAAAATCTACAGTTTATGCCTAACACAGTTCTGCTAAATCAGGCTATGCAGGATAGACCACGTCAGTGTCTAAACATAGTCTTGGCCGCTGACGTTGTAAAGGGAGATGAAGATTCTCATAGAATTGGGAATGCGTGGGTTACTACATGTGCTGCAAACCAATCACAACAGTTTTATCATATTCAGGAACCCTGGTCACCACTGTATCAATATTTACATCTGGCAGGAAATTCTCCAATAGGAATGGCAAAGGTACTTCATTCTCTGGGTTTTTTTTCATCTTTATGCATCTTATCTAGGCCAGTAGAGCCTTACACTGAAAATTTTATCATTGATATAAAAATATTACAAGTCTTTTTCCATGTTTGCTTAAAGAGAAACTCTATAATCTGCATGGTATAAATAAAGCATGTTTTTTGGTCTTACGTAAACTACTGAACCTCTTAGTGCTGTTCTACAATTATGCAATTGTCTGCAAAGACAATATTTGTGCATAATGTGCTCTAAAAAATTATAACATCCCTCTCAGAATAATGTGATCTTGATCCTTGCCCTCTGTGTTGGGTGCACAGTGGAAGGGACTGCACCAGTCACATCAGCAGCACCCTATAGGAAATAGACAAGAAATACTTTCCAGCTCTTGCCACTGGCTTCTTAAAGGCATCTTATGAACTCTTTGAGGAGCCTTCTAGGTCCAGCTGTTTCAAAATGAAACAAAAATGTGGAAGAAGATATCTAGGTTTCCTGTTTCATTTCCATTTTGTACTTTTTAATCTTCACTTTGTACTATACCATTATTTTTTCTGAGTTTGATACATACTTTTTAGAGTAATTGCATTTTCCTGGATACCTCCCAGGGAATCCCATATCTTTCCTATAGGAAACATGAATGAAGACCCAATTTGTCTTTCTTGCAGTTAGATATTCACACACACACACACACACACACCCCTTTTTTGGTGTCTCATGTTTTTAGTTTCTTTCCCTTTTTTTTGAGATCTCTCAGCTAGTATGGCTACGGTAACATAGACAAAGATCATGCAGAACTGGACCTTAGCTATGATGGTTAAAAAGCATCTTGGAAAAAAATAAACCTGCGATTTCTTTGGACAAATAGATAAAAAAATTCTAATGGGTTTTTCCTTGTTTTTAATGCAATGAACTGAGCTTATATTTGAGCTTGCTTTTAAGTCATGAATGATCAGCAGTTCAGATGTTAAAAATCCTTGAAGTATATAAAATTCCTGCTGGGGGAAAAAGAAAGTCAATGCGAAGGGCCTGTACTGCTGCCTATCCTGCCAGTCAAAGTTTTCTTAAGAATCTATCACTAGTCTTGCTTTACTTCCTACTCCTACTGTCAATGTTACAGTATTTCCCTGTAATATATTTGGTCCTGTAATTCAGATAGACAGTGAAATGGCTTTTTGCAGTATTTGTTTTCATGTATTCCTTCATTATGGAACTCATTGCAGCTGGACCATTAAATAACTTCCAAGCAGCAAGAAAGAGACAGTATATCCATCATATTGTGAATATGAAGCATTTAATGCAGATCTCAAATCGATCCTTTTCCTCAAATACTAATTTTTATTTATTTACCTTCCCTGGGGGGCTTAGCAAATAAAATACAGTATTTCTGCCAGTGTGGATTTATAACACCAGGAGGGAGATGAAATAAGAGAGCTGAGCATACTGTATTAGCTATTATTCATAAACTATTTCTACCTGTCAGATGTTTGCTGTGAGGCTGAGAATGTGGTACTTCCCCTCCCTCTCAGTTTGACCAAAGCTGATAACTTGCCTCAAGTTCACACATCACTGCAGCAGAGAACAAATTCCATGACTAAAGAGGCTCATTCCTGTTTCCTGGCACACTCACTCTGTGCCTTCCTCTTAAAGAAAGCGTGATTAACATTCCAAAGGCAGAAACCCAGACTATGTCTTCATAAGCAGAGAAATTTTCAAAAGGAAAAAAACCTGCTCCCTCCTGGGATTTTGATCTTGGTTGTCTTTCTGACACTGTTGCTACTGAGAATAAAGCAAGATCAGGCCTAGGGACACTTCAATCTCAGTTTAGATTTCTCAGATCTTTTCTTAAGTGAAGCCCTTTCATATTACCAAATTGATTTAATTCAATATGCTGTCTAAAGTTCAAGTCAGGGAAAAGTGATGTTGTATTTCTAAACATTTTAGGCCTGGTGTACTTACATCATTCCAAATAATAGATATTCTCTCCCACACTCTCTCTCATCTTCCTCAAAGCCCTCTATCCCCATAAATCCTCATCAAAGACTTTGGCTCATAATAGTTTTCAGCTTTTGCCCACAAATAGACCCACACATGGTCCCATGTGTTATTTTTCGCAGACATCATTGTTTTGAAATATCAAGGCCTGATAGCTTTTGGCAAGCTCATATGCTTTCTCCTCTGTGCTACTCATTCTACACATTTAAGCACCTAAAAAATACAGATAAACTTCACTTTACATATGAATCAGTCAAAAGAGGGGAAAGAATTTTAAATCAGTTTTAGAGTAGTGATAAATAAAATGTGTAGACCATTTGATAATTTTCCATCTGTGAATGTGTAATAAGTTAAGAATTAAGAAAGATATCTTCATGTTTTCATTACTCTTCTGAGCGGTTTATTAACATTTCCAGTAAACATTTATATCATTTGAATCCTGAAAATATCTATCCAACAGCAACAGAGATGTTCTGATTTTTTAAAGAAGAAAAACCTTAACAGATGTCACAATTAAAATGAAGTATCAGGAAATTTATCACTAGTAAGACTCCCTTATGTTAATGTTTTTGCACAAAATGTTAACATTTTAGAATTTCTTTTGTCTGTGACAGCTGAGTATCAGCTGAGCAGGCTCCAAAAACTAAATCTGGGGATGGATTTTGACCAATCCATCTTCCACTTTCAGTATTTCCACAAAGCAGGGTATAAGGGATATGAGGACAACATAGAATTTGGGGAAAAATGTATGCCAGGAGTCTATATCAATTATTAATGATCAATATCCAAAATATATCTCCCTTGCTGTATATTAATATTTATTTGTACATGTGCTTTCAAATAATTCCCTTCAGCTTTGGGACTTCAGATACAAAGAAACACTTCTTGACCTGCTCTACAGATTTTACCTAGTAATTGCAGGAGAATATTCTACAAACCACTCCATGATACCTAATACTTCTGAGAGCCAAATAGAAGTGCAATCTGTTTTTAGAGGTTATACATACTTTGGTGTTTATAAATATATATGCAGCAAGACCAGAAAAACCTGTTGGGGATTACAGGTAAATAGCAGTGAGCCAGTGAAGGAGATCCTCCAAGCCCTTTACTGAAACTGGCCTGTCTGGGAGGGATCTTTACAATTCCCTTCCAGCGCAAAGCATCCTGTGATTCTATGACGGGAGATAACGTTGTGGATTAGGAGGGAAAAGTATATTTCCCACAAAAACAGCAGTCAGGCTGCTGGAAATGTCAGACTGAATTCCTCTAGCTATTAACAAGTATGTTGACAATTGACAATCAGAAGAGGGTTCAGCCATTACAGTTTGCCACTTAACATTACCATTTAACTCCCATAAGCCAGGATTGCACCATGAAGAGAACATTTCCACTGCAAATTTCTTGATCACCTCAATCATCCCTTGCTTTGGTTTTCTTTTCTTCCTTTAATGCTGCTGTTTGTGTCAGGAGACTCAGGCATAAAACTTGGAGCATATAGTTTTAACAAAAATGCTGGCAACCCAGAAATATGTCAGGGGAACTTTATTTGACCACAGTCTCAAAGGCTCAGGGGGATATAAAATTCTATGTCTAATATATATAGTCCTCACAGAAATGTCAGCATACACCAGCTCTACTTCTTCACACCTTGCTTTGGCTTTTTTTCTCATTTTTTACTCTAGAATATGTAGTCATTTAAATCTCACAGTGTGCTCACAAATAGAATGTCCTCTTGGGATCAGCTCTGAATAATAGCTCAGGTGTCAGGGTTTTGGTTTTTAAGGTTTTGAGTTGGGTTTTCCTTAAGTTTAACTTTCTGAACTCCACCATGGTTAATCAGCACTACTACTATTGCATTTCCTACAGGTTTGCTAGCAGCAAATGCCTAAAGCAATTTGGTTTCAGTCAGTACTTTTTCTTTGGTTTGGGGGAATTTTTTTTTAATACTGTCACAGTTTAGGGTCAGAGACACCCACTAGACCTATAACAGATGCTCTCTGTTAACCTCTCTTATCCCCACCCTCTGCCCACAAAGGGGAAGAGAAAAGGAACAGGGGAGAGAGACTTGTGGATTGAAGAATAAATCTAGAATGTCTTCAATGAAAACAATAATAATAAAATGGAATATATAGAAATAGGTACAAAACCAGTACCAAACCCAAACCACCTGATGGCAATTACATCACATCACCACTGATGCTGTGAAGCAGGCACTGGGGAAGTCCCAGACCAGACTCAGCAGCAGACAGGAACCAAGTTCAGCAGCTGGATTCAGGAACCCACAAATCAGGATTGAATGCAGAACAGCCAGAGTCCTCCTTGGATGCCATCCATTGAGAAAAAGGTGTTACCCTTGTGAACCCTCAGCTTTATACTGAATAAGCTGTATATGGTCTAGAATCCCTTGTTAGTCAGCTTAGGGTCACCTGTCCTGGCCCCTCCTCCCTGCAGGTGCAGCCTTTTACTTTCTGCACCCCCAACAGATGCACAAGATTTACCAGTGGCCTTGGTCTGCAGAGGAGCAAGTAGAAGCAAGAGCCTTTCTGTACACCCCAATGCTTTGTAATAACTCTAAACATCGAGCATTGTCACTGCCGGAAACAGAGACTGACTGTGAAAATCTGCTGTTAACTTCAGAAAGTACAGTTAAAGAGACTGATCTGAAAAGTAAAATCACTAACTCAAACCAGGACATACACTCTTCTTCATCTTCACATTTTACCTCAGGGTGATAAAGGAGGGACACTGGTCTCTTCACTTTCTAAGTACTCTTACTTACCCAATAAATCAGAAAAAGCAAAAGCGCTTTGGATTGATACAGATCAGGCTTTGTACAGGACCTTTTTCTCCAGACCAGATTCTATGCACAATGGAATCCATTCTGACTTTGTAGTGGGAAAATTTATTGCGTTGAGATTGAATAAGGTCCCCAGCTTTTATGAAGGGACACTCTGTGTTTCACACTCCCAAGACAGAGGCTAGAGGGCTAGGGTTTGGAAGGCTCAGTGAAATAAGCTCAGTGAAACGTGTACAGTACCTTCTGAATGAACATTTTGGGTAAAAAAACCAAAACAAACAAAAAACAACCAACCTTAAAAAGTGCTACAATATCACTTGCAAGCCTTTGTAAGTTCTCAAAGTTTCTCTCCATTTCTGAATATGTCACCTCACTACCATAAAGGTGTCTTGCCCCATCTATCCTGTAAAATAATCCTTCCCATGAGGAGCTGGCAACCTCCCAGCATGCACCTCCAGCTCTTTGTTACTTGTCACTATGTGAAGTTCGAAAGCATGTCTCTACAATTGGTCCTGTCACTTTAAGACAGGAACTATTAAGTGCTAGAAGAGCTGAAATACATGCATCTATCATGATTTTGACATCTTTCCTCATTTTCCCTTCTTAGGTAAGAAAATTCTTCATTTTCATACTTGAAAAAAAACAAAAAATAAAAGGAAAAAAAAAAAGAAGTAGCTTTAATTCTTTGTTATGCTTGTGTTTGTTTTCTCCCAGTTCAGTACCACACTACAAGAATATGGGGTTAGTCAATCAAATACTTTCACTATTCTTAGTGATAAAAAGTCTTTCTAGAAACTACCCCTTCTCTTAGACATAAGAAAATCCGTCTTGTTCCTTTTTTTTTTTCCGTTTTCCAAACAAAATTCTGTATCATCCTAATAAGCAGAGGAGAAAACCGGTAGATTTACCCCAAATGATCTAGTTTTGCCTCTGTGTACCACTATTCACTGGCAGTTCTTCCTAGAGTGTTTGTACACCACACCCAGTGGAAGTATTGACTGACCAGAGGGTAGCTGTTGTGATTTATATAAGACAGTATTATTTTAAATCTGAAATTATTTTAATCCAGAACTACTTTTTGATAACAAATATTTCATATTTGATGATCTGCCCCTGAAAACTGCTTCAAATCTTAATGCTTTTACTTTAATGTAACAGCTGCTTGAGCATGGGCTAACTCAGGGTAACATCCTTCCTGCTGGTATACAGCCGAGGAACATGGGTCTTAGTTTCTGGAAGCTTCCAGTACATGCATCTTTCCACATCTGAGTGTCTGTTCAGGTGCTTTTGAAGCTCCTAGTGCTCCTGCTCCTCCAACTCAGAAAGACATTCTCAGACCTTTCAGAATTCCTCTTCCTCAGAAAATCACTAGAGTTTCTAGGACTTTCTCATATGGATTTCCAGAATCCTTATCTTATCATGTTCTTCATCATCCTGGATATCAATATTCTGAAGATTTGTGCAGCCCAGGAGGTTTGCGTAGCTCACTATAAAAGTAGGAAGAGATTAGAAGTGATACCAGATCTGGTGGTGCTTGACAACTGACTTCTTATTGGAAAAAATAAAGCACAAACAATATGGTTGTTTCCTTCAACCACACTAGATCAGCTATAATCATAAACAACGATGCCTGTTGGTATCAGAGGTGGAGGAGAAAAGTAATATGAGAAAATCCATGCAACTGTATTCATCTATTCACATAATATGGAGACCCATAATACTGAAAACTGACCCCAGTCTTTCAGTGCTCACTTACAGGTAAGTCCACACTTTCCTTACAGTGTAAGGAAAGGATTAAAAAACTGTCTGTGCCATTTAGTGTGATCTCTCTCAAATATTTACTCAGAGTTCAACTCTTCCCAGCCTTGTCATTTCAACCACCATAGATGCTTCACTCACTTGAGAATAGGGTTATAATAAGGGATGAAGTGGACTGAAGAGATAGAAGTAGATGTGTTCATCTTAACAACTAAATACAGTTGCAATGAGCCTTTTTGAAAATAAAGTAGGGTTAATGGATGACCTTGCAAGAGCCCTGCAAATATAGAACCACATAATCTGGTAGCGGTTTTACAACACCTAAATAGGTTATGCTCATTCAAGTAATATTTTTAGGATGTTTTCCCTCTTATTCCAAATGCACTTTTATGTATTTTTAGCCAAGCTTTCTGTCTCCTCATGCTGAAAAATTGCTGATGTTTTCACTCTGCAGAAATTGAGGACATTTCTGCTCTCTATGCCATATGAATCAGCAAATCTTCCTCTTAAAAAAAAATAATTAAAAAAATCAACACTTTCAGAACAAAGCAGGAATAAATAGTGACCTTGCTTTTTTTGTTGTTGTTGTTCATTTCTTCTGTGGCTGCTTCTTACTTTGAAAAAGAGAGGAGCAATTAATCCAAGAATCATATCTAGGTCTTTTTTCCAGAGCACAGGTGGGATTTTTCTTTCTACAGCTTATTCAATTGTTTGCATGTTTAGATTTTGTCCTATAAGCATTTTTGAGGTGAATGATCATTTATACAGGGGGTCAGTACAGAAAACCAAATCTTGGAGTCTGGAGGAAAAAAAAAGAAAGTATGAAATTCACATCCAAAGTTTTTTTGTTAGAAAAGATTAGGAGTTTATTTTGAGCATACTTTTTCACATGCTTTTGGCATGCTTTTTTTTTTCAGCTCACTTCTTTTCACAGAACATATTTTGCTACTCTGACTAGTTTGGTTTAGCATGTTATGCATAAAAAGGTTCCTTTTTCTGTCTTGGTTTTATATATATAACTAAGTAGAATGAAAGTAACAATTATTTGCCTATTACTAGTGCAACGTTTTGCTAGTTTGGGTTGCTATGTTAAGCCAGTAACTATGAAAAAGTAGGGTGATTTATATGTCACTATTTATTTGCCAGTAATTACATAAAGCACACAAATGTATAATCTGTAAGCGAGCAAGGTACTAAGAAAAGCAGAGAACAACTGCTGCAACAAAAACCCTATATGTGGCTTGCCTTCCTCAGTGTTTGGGCAACATTCTTAGAGTTGATGGACTTCTGGAGAGTTGATGATCAGTACTTTTCTTAAATCATGCTCCTTTCCACCATGTTTCCAACTGGTCACCCACAGCATGAGTCAACAAGAGGTCAGTATTTTATTTAAAAGGAAGGAATCATGAGATTTCAATAGTAAAGCCGAGTAAATAAAAGTAGTGAAAAACACTACAGACTAAATCTATGGAAAATTAGTTTTCACTTTAGCGGAATGCGGCATTATCACTCTAACATATCAGTGACTTACAGAAGGGAAGGATGGCATCTGGGGTTTGCAAAAAGACTAAGGCTATGTAAGAGCATTACTGCATCCTGAAACTTAAAAATCTTTAACCCCAAATTCACATCTCCACTGAAAATTCTCTGTTCTTTTGTCGCATCTTTGGCTCACCAAAGCAGCAAAATGTTAGGAAGTAGCATATGTTTAGACTTTCACATGAATATATTAATAATTTATAGAACCATAGAATGACTTGGGTTGGAAGTGATCTAAAAATCATCTAGTTCCAACCTCCCAGCCATAGACAGGGACACGTCCCACTAGACCAGGTTGCTCAAAGCTCTGCATCCAACCTGGCTTTGAACACATTCAGTGATGGAGCATCCACAACTTCCCTGGGCAACCTGTGCCAGTGTCTCACCACTCTCACGGAGTTATGCTCAACCTAACACATTCTGCAGAATCGGGAAATATTTTTTTCATAAGAAAGATGGTATAGTGATATGGAGCCATTCTATGATGAGTTCTGAGAGCAGACAAGTAATGTAGCAAGAAGCGTCAAAGAAATTTCTTTTGCTTTATGTGAGAACTTGTTTCAAGAATTCAGATTTCTGGAATTGATGGCCTAATTCAGGAAGGTCACAGGAAAAAAAAGAGAAGAACAGACCTAAAAAAAGGCCAACTATATATGTGCTTCTGAGATTGAGTTCTGTTCTTTGTCCATCTAAGAAAAAACTGTAAAGGCCCTATAGCTTCTACTGTTGTAAGGTTAAACTCAGTGGTTTATTGAACATCCCAGTGTATTGATTTATATCAGAGTTACCACCAGTACTATTTTAAGGATCAGCACAAGAACCAGGTCTTGTATTGTATCGAAACATGGGCATGATATCTACAACTTACGTGCAACGTGACATGCTAAATACTCTGTGACCCTTGCCAGCAGTGCGTTTGGTTTCCTCCTCCTCTCCTTGAGCACACGCCAGCACCCAACATTAACGATGCTTGAAAGCAGCTAAGCAGCTAACAGCCAGATAGGATTCTCATCAATAGCTCACCAGTCTCCTAATTCTTATAATTTCCCCAGATTTGATTCTTCCTTTGTCTACACCATTTAAATCTGCAGTTAATTCCATTGACAGTGGGACAATTGCACTGAAGCTCCATGTGGGTAACTGAGTGGAGAATAAGGCCTTTCACAACAACAAATTATAAAAAGTGCCTCCAAGTCATTAATTTAAATTTTGTCTCTCTTTCATATGACAACAATGATATGAGCATTATCTAAGGATGTATGAATGCAAAGATAGTCTTTCTGCTTGTAAGATAATGAAAGAACAGACATAAAAAGATGGATGCAACAGGAAAGAAAGTGAATATCTGGAATTGTTTTATGCTTCTTTGACTTACCTTCTTTCTCCTCTGTCAAAACATGGCAGAGAAGATACTAGGACTAGATTTGCTAGAATCAAAGAAAAAGTGAATCTTTGGAAAGAATTTCAATAGCAGACTAGAAAATGGATTAGAGAAATTGTTATATATGTTTCAGACAAAGCAGCAAGGAGAGAGTGGGCAGAGGACAAGAAGCAGATGTCAGGCAGTATTCACAGATGGTGATTAATTTGTATTCAACGTGCTCATATATTTATAATGACTCTTTAGTATATAACAGACTAACAAATGTTTTCAAGAGTTTGTGTTAGGGACATATGAACTCAAGTTGTTCATATCATTAGTCTTACTCAGAACAGTTTGGAGCATGTAACGTTTTGTCCAAAGCCCTGTAATGGTGAGTTCTTTGCATCCTTTATTTTCTAAAGGAAACGTATTTGTAATACATAGTTCACAACCAGTCTCTCAACTGGTCTCTGATTCAGCTCTTGGGATCCTCTATCTGGTGTACTCGGGGATTTGCCCAAGCCCTAGTTTGTTTTTACATCATTCTATTTAATTTACTGACTTCTCTGGTTTAGTTCAAGCATTTGAGGTCTTGATTCTCAATGCCCGCACACACACACACACACACACACACACACACACACCCCTTCCTCCTGTAAAGGAAGATTTCTGCTCTTTTCTAGATCTTTTTTCATCAGCAATCAACAACAAATAATTTCACATGAATCTCCCAGCCGTTTCTTCCCCTTGCAAGTATAAAACTATTCCCAGCATTAATGTGAAGTTATTTTAAACTTCAAACTATGATTTTAAAAAACATCATAGAACCAAAACAATCTCTGCCTTTTCTTTCTCTACAGTTTCCATGGAATTCTTAAGGCAGTTTTCAAGAGAATGTGATTTGGTTTTAAGTGGTTTATTTTTAATCAAGCATTTTGCTGTTCTTCACTGGTCTGGAATTGTCTTGAGTCTAGAGCATCGTAAATATAAAACATTGAACACTGGAGAATCTTAAGTGTTCATAAACACAGTAGTTGCAGTGTTTTATAAAAAAAAAAAGCCACACTCAAAAATATAGGTGTCTTTTCTATATACCAATAACCAGATGCTAGAATATCTATTTTGCAGCAAGAATAACGCTGGATACTACTAGACCATTTGCATGTTCAGTGAATAGAAAAAAAAAAAAAGATATGTAGCTAGACCTTGGTACCTCATTGTTTCCACCTTTCAATTTCTATGCAGCAGATTTTTGAGTGCTGTGTTACCAGTGCCTGTTCTGCAGACTTCAAAAATCTTGAGGGTGCACGTCTGTCATCAAATACAAACTATTCAGAAACTCAAAGACATTTCTAAAGTTGTACATGAATGATGGGCACAAGTTAGCCCTGCTAGAATACTGGTGTGCCCAGTGAAGCCTACACATCCCAGGTACACAGACAAGACATTAGATATTTTGCTCTTCTATACGGAACATGTCTGCCAGTAGGTATTCTCATATGTTTCCATGCAAAATATGAAATTGCAAAATCACACATTGACTATTGCTTGGTAGTTTTGCAATAATATAAAAAGTAAATTAGCCCGAACTTATTTCATGGAAGACTGTGGTCTCATCAAATTTCATAAATTAAGTTATGCTAGGTCAGTACTTTGTTAGGAAAAATAGACATGTGCTTCAGGGAAAAAAAAAAAAAAAAAGAAGACCTGAAAAAGAATTAAGTTCTCAGCATGACACAGATTTTTTAGTTTGTCCTTAGGCAAGATAGAAAGAACTTATAAAGGTACAGGTAGATCCTGGTAACTTTTGAGAACTTCTTACTCCTGCCCACATTACTCTACTGTTTCTCTGAAGTGGGGCACAGAAAGCTGTGTTAGGCATGTAGTTCTCCCTACATTGTGCAAGACATCTCAAAACAAAATCAAAAAGCAATAGAGTACTGAAAGGAGACATATTTACAGATAGCTGAGTAAAAACTGAGCAATGGCCACCTTGGAAAACAAAACCAATCTGATGTTCCTCCCGAAACTTTTGCCTCCTAAAGCTAAAACCATTCAAAGATACATGAAAATGCCTCTTGACATTTGGAGCATAACAGTTTAGGCTGAGAGAAAAACAGAGGAAAGACAATCCAGTACAGATTTTTAGCCTGCAATCCTAGGCTTGATTCTATACTTCACATCCATGTAGAACTGACTTTTTGCAAAACTTTGCTGAGTACTTACTAGAAGAAAAGATTTCCCCATTTCTAGATAAATTTGTCAACCACAGGAGTCATACAACTTTATTTTGTGTGTCCTGTCTGTTGAATTGTTTGCCTAACAGTGGCTTCAGCAAGAGAGGAGATATTTGCAAGCCCTAGAAAACAGTCTGCCATTGCTGAGCTCTCTCTGAATCTTAGCTGGGCTTTGTTAGCAGAACACAGAGAGCATAGAGTGGCAAAACCCCAAGAAAGAAGAATAGCAGCAAGTTAACACTGACTAACTTTGGGAAGTATCTGTGGGTTTAAGAGAACTAACCAAATGCCTGTCAGCACAGGCAAAGCCTATTAACATGCCTCTTGCATTGCTTGCATACAGTATTAAGAAAACAAGCAAACAAACAAAAACCCCAACAAACACAGTTACAGGCACAGGCTGCTTACCACAACAGTATCTTTCCTTAAGTTCTTCAGTGTAAATTTGGCCCCACACAGGGTTAGCAGCTGAATGAAGTTTATTACTGTAACACTGAGGTAGCTAAGAAAGCCCAACTATTTAAAGCTGCTGAGAAAAATCAACTAAATGCTGAAGGTAATTTCTAAATGAGATAGGAGTAAGAAATGCCAGTGATAAGCATATTGTCTTCATGACAGCATCTAATTGCTGACCTTATAATCCTATTGTGCTAAATGACGGCGGATCTTACTGAGGAACTTCCTGATTCTGGGGAGAAGAAATGAAATTAAAACCTTGGATCAGGCTGCTCTCAGATCAGTGTTCTTACTGATCTTGATGGGCTTCATCCTGCAAGGTGCTCAGTGCTGCTATGAAGCATGAATTGTGTACATCTTCCAGTGGAGAGCTGAGAGCCTCCAGCATCTTTTCATAGACCTCCAGGACCCAGCAGAATGGACCTTCCTACCCAAGGCCTAGGAAACAGCTTTGGGACTAATTACTTTGTATTGTCTCCTTCCTCAGCATTTAACACTGATGTAATCTGTCTATAAACCTTATCAGATTAGCTCAATTTCAAACCGAAACCCTGACAAAAACAAGCTCAAAGTGGATTTTTTTTCCTTTTGAGCGCTAGTTTAAGTTCCTCATGTGTGTAACCCCTGTATGTCATATGGCTTATATACAGTGTGATGCAAATTCACATACAGGTTAAATTAACCTTTGTTTTTAGGCTTATACATGCTGCTTCTGAAATAATACATTATCATGCTGTACAAGAGCACTTAGCTGTGTTAATGCATAGGTATTTTTTTAAACTAGAAAAAAATAGAACAAAACCAACCAAAAACAAAGAAACAAACAAACAAAAAACCAAACAAAACCCAAACTCCTATAGGGTTATCAAGGCAACTCATTAATGTTAAGTCTTCCTGAACCTTAATTTAGACAATGGAAATTAGTGATTCCCACATTCTTAGCCTGAAATTAATTGAAGGCATTAATTAGTGGGAGGCAATGTCATCTATAGGTTAGTACAGCAGGAAGACAACAGAAAAGTGAATGCTGCTTTTGAGACTGCCTCGTTTTGCTTATTCACCAAAAGAGGGTGTTCCTCTGAATAGACAGAAGAACACTGATACATGTAAGTGATCTGAGATTTTACTAGTTATACATTAGGTGTATATTAGACTATTCAAATGGTCTTCTTTCTTGTCATTTTTGTCAGGACAAAACTTGGTATGTAATGCAAGTTCAGTGATTTATTCATGTGCTTCAATTTTCCTGGTACATTTCTATTACCATTTCTTTCCTTGATCTCAAAATGGGACACCAAACTGAAATTTTACAAATATTCAGGAACTAAACATTTGATCAAGTCACATTTCATCAATCTAAATTTTTCATTTTTATGCTTTCAAAATGCTTAATTTGCCTTTTAAAAAAAAAAATTATTGTTAATTGTCATCCAAATGAAAAGCTATTTCAAAAATTTGTGGAACTCTTGTTGAAATATGTTCTCGTTAAGAACTCTGTCAGAATGTTTTTTAAATGGAAAATTTATCAAAACAGATTATTGGTTTTGATGAATCTGTCTGTTCCATAACAAAGGTGATCAAAATATTCCTGAGCAGTTCCACTGTGAAGCATTATTAATGTTTGATCAGCACTTTGAGAGTCTAGCTATAAAAGTGTAAATCGCTCTGAATAAGATCATTAAAATCTTGCAGCACCACAAGGAGACAGGAACAAAAGTTAAATAAAAGCAGGGAGGTGACACTAAAGACAAAATTATTCTAAGTTACTCAAGAGTCTTGAAATAGGTTTGTTCACAAGGTAGAATTTTAACCCATTGTGTTCATCAGGACAGAAAGAAAACATTGTCAGAATGGCTACAAATATAAAAATTAAAATCAAATGGTACTTCTTCAAATAACTCTGGTAAAAACATGTGATGTGATTTTAAAGGATGAAACAGGTTTTATAAAACACATTGTTTCCAATAGAAAATAAATTAATGTCTCAAAGACATTAATGTCATATGTGGATTTCACAGAACCACAGAATCACAGAATCATTTAGGTTGGAAAAGACCCTTGGAATCATTGTGTCCAACCATTAGCCCTACTCTACAAGTTCACCCCTAGACCATATCCCCCAACACCACATCTAAGCGATGCTTAA
>WUAM01000399.1:375055-389474 GCA_024336885.1 Actenoides hombroni
TAAACATGGGGTGTTATCACTGCTAGAAGCAGACACTGTCTGTGAGAACAGGCTGCTGACTTCAGACAGTGCAGTTAATTAGAAGAACTGAGGTTAAAAGTAAAATTACAGAACAGAATTAGTTCTGTTCTCACTCAAACCAGGACAAAGGTAAAAACTTGGATATGTCCTTTTTGGAGTCTGGGCTATGATCTAAGTGAACTGAATTCTTTATCTTCATGTGAAACCACCTTTAAAACCTTGTCTGGAATTTTATTCAGCTTGTGTGACTAACTGAAAAGGATTTTCAAAGCAATGTACTGGAAGTGCAGCATCCATTCTCCTTAAACAAAAGGTGATGCTCTTCAACAAAGTAGACAAGTCAAATGTAAGTCATTATGTAAGGCTAACGTTTACAGAACCAATTGCAGTATATTTCTATGCACATGCCAAGAAAAGCACATCCATCAAGATACGCACATATTCATAAACACATACATGTATATATATACAACAGTACTTGAAAATCTCACAAAGATTTTTTTGAAGTAGAATGCCATTAGGCAGGAAACTAAAAGAGAGATTCTAGATTTGGATTGCATCCAGTGACTATTTCATCCACATATAAACATACCCCAGTTTCCAGATTGCAATGTTGCCTATTGGCATGCCATGATTTTTATATTCTGAGCCGTTATAAAAATTGGCTCAGCCCGTACAGTGTTTTCAATGTGTTTTATTTTCACATTTGTAATATACATGTAAGTAAAGCACTGTGAAAGTAAGAATGTTCAATCTGTGCCAGTGGAGATCATTTATGGCATACATGCCCACTATGCTAGTCCCTAGTAATGAAAATGTTAGACTCTGATTTCCTATTTATATTTTCTACCAATAAAATGCATTCCTCCATTTTAAGAAATACTTATATTTTAAATGTCCTCATGTGTTCAGGAGGTCTTCCAAGCAGTATTGTTTATTATATTACTGTCCTATTATCCCCACCATCCAAACTCTGTTTCACCTTAGCTTACTCAAGAAAAACTAGTATTTCAAGCAGGTTTTATTGAGAGCCAGCTATCCATTGGAAAGCTCTAGTTTGGAAATGTTAAAAAGCAGCTATACGCTTGTATGTCCTTATTAGGAAAGATCCCCAAAGCTCTGTTGTACCCCCGGGGGCATATAAAATGGCTCTATGAGCACCTCAAATCAGATTTATATTAATGATTCCAGAGACCTAGTTTTCTCCTGTATGGTCTATATAACCATAAATCACAAGAATCAAATCCCCTTTCTCATTAACCCTACTAGATTATGAAGTTAATAAACTGGAGTAGCCTGAAATGAGAATCTGACCTGGCTTTTTAAAGATGATTGAAAAGGGGGAAAAATCAACATAGTTTAAGCTCTAATGTAAGCTTTATGAATATATAGACAACATTAGAAGAAATAACAATCTTACACAGCTCAGTCCCAAAATTTGCAATAACTCCAGCTTTTATTGGATGTGTGTCTACTTGCATCTCAGATGTAAGGGCTCAGATAAATAAGGATTTCTTGTCTGAATGCAGTATGAAAAACAACATTAATAAAAACATTATATTTTTTTAAATGTACTGGTACTGTATGTAAAGTCTTGAAACCTGGTATTTTACATTCATATTGACAGTATTCCGTTAATAAGTCATATATCACAAACCTTTTTTATTACAAAATTATTTGTATGCATATAAGCTTTTATCAGAAATTATGTATCACTTCAAAGGAATTAAGGTTTTGATCCAATGTCCTGTGAAAGGAATGCAGCTTTCGCACCCATAATGAACTTGTGATGGCTATTTGAGTATGAAGGAAACTCTCTTCCTAAATTGGTTTAAATTTGCTAAAATTAAATAGAAAGTAGCTAATGGAGATTATTGTGAATGAGAATGCAATTAACATGTTCTATCAAACTTCAGTTCTTTGAGCAGTTAAAGAAATTGGATAAACAGATTTTACCTAAACTCAGTAACAAAGCATATGAGACAAAAAAAGAACCATGTAGGCAACATTAAGGAGAATATCATTAAGAACAGGAAAATTAAACATTGAGAATTTGAGGTCTGATATTGTAAGAAAAAAGAGTTCTTTTGCATGTTTGTTCCAATATAAGCTTATGAAGTGGACGTTTAGGTTCTAAGAGCCTCCTGTCAGGCTGGTAGGAAATATTATCAACCAAATACAGTTAAACTGACTGCATGGTTTAAGGTTTGCCTCTGTGTGTGTCTCTGTCCCTCTCTGCCTCTCCTTGTCTTTCTGTAGGTGGCCCTATTTTCCTTTTCTTCTTACCACTATAACAGTGGAATATATCCTTTACAATTTCCACCCAAGTCAATTTTGTCCTAGATTTTCTAGCTTCTTTAAATTGGACTTAACTAAAACCAACTGCATAAAAGCCTGTTGGTTAAATCTCTCCATTCTCATTGCAGTAATATTGACCAACATCTAGTTCCCATTCTTTGCCCTTTCCTAATTCTACCTGTTCACTGCGCTTTACAGCTGCTAAATATTCTGCCTCAGGTGCTGTGTAGTCTCCTCCAGCTTTCTCTCTGATTCTGCTGGAAAGCATTAATGTTCATCATCTCTTTTTCTGCCTGTGCTGGATCTTGATGGGATGAAGTTGTGAAGTTTGCTTTCTTCATAGCAGCCTGTATGGTACCATGCTCCACATTTCTGTCTGAAACACGCTTAATAATAAACCACTGTGCTGCTGAGCAGCGCTGGCACAGGGGCAATGCCTTTTGTTTCTCTCCTCACTGCCCCCTCCCCCCAAAGCAAGGAGACTCAGGGTGAGCAAGAACTTGAGAGGGGACACAGCTGGCCCCAACTGACCAATGGGGTTTAACTGTCAACAGCTGTCATTGCCTCAAAACACAATTCTTTATGCCTTCCTTTAATTATTTTTTTTTCTTCACATCACTTGGACCAAAAGGCAAAGTGAGGGTTTAGGCAAGGTGGGGGTTTAGCTGTTGGCCAGGGTCAACCCACCACATGGTCTGTTGGTTTTACAGTCTGGATTTGTGTCTCCTATTGACACAAATGTATCTTCTGTTTTCCTACGAGTTACTCCCAAGTGTCCCAGTCTTGTCTTTTCTGTCTGAAAAATCTCCAGACTGTAATAATATTTTTTTCTCATGAATGTCTATTTGAGTACAGCTAAAACAATTCTCTGACTCATGAAACATTACTTGTTACCATCTGCCTTGATAACTGTGAATACCTGTGATAGCCTGCCTGTCCCTCAGGTCCATAAGAAGAACATCATATTTGACTCTTTGCAGTGCTTCATGGATAAGCTCTGTGAAAATTGTTTTTCTCTAAGAGTAACAAAACATAACCCTTTTTATCCATTACAACATCCATCCAAGTTATTATTACACTTCAGCTACCATCACATCCTTCCTGCAGACAAATTCTGTCTTGTGTCTGTTGTATCCATGCTGATGCAAGGACCATTTTCCAGGAAAATTTAGTGGCTACTGTTTAAACACTTATAGTCTAATCTATCCAAAATACATAATTAGACAGATTATCAGAACTGTAATAGATGTGCATTTAGACCTTCATTCAGCAAAGTACACGTAGTCAGAAAGGTATTTAAACATATGCTTACACAGACGGCAAGATAGAATTTAATGAACTACTGAAGCATAAACAGGACCTAACGAGAGAATATTTCCACGACATTTCTTCAGCTACTTTTACCGCACACTTTCACAAATAATGAATCAGACAGACATTATCAGTCATTGTGATTTTCTGGGAAGATTGCAAGATTTAAAACAATGTCTTGAATCTTTTTCATGGTTCATTGTGATATGGGAGCACCAAATACAGCTCTAGACCCATTAAGTTACGTGTGGTGAGATTGATCAAACATTATATTCAGCATGATGAATACATAAGAGTGTGGCAGATAACTGACAGGGAAACTGGTTTGCATAAGATTACTAGAGCTGGTTGAATACTGTGAAACAGTGTCTATGAATAATTACTTAGTACTGAATTGCTCTCTGGTTCAACCGCATTCCTTCTTATTAAGTCCTATTCATGAACATTTGTGCAGGGAAGCATTAATTCTCATAAATCCTGATGAAAGGTTGTCCAGTATAACAGGTCTTATATTCACAGGTGACCAAAATCATGTGTAAAATTATTTTATTAGAAATCTTCAGTTACCTGTAAAGTCAGCAACCACAGTATAACAATCATCAAGGAGAAGATGGAGGGAAGAGCCCACAATCTCCAGCGTTTAAATACCATTTCTAGAGAAGAACATATGTCACATGTCTAGGTTCCAGATAACAGATGATCTGAACGTCCACTTCCTTACAGTTTGGTGGTACTTCCAGACATGCAGAAGAGCTCTGAAACAGCTTACTGTGGAAATAATTTACACCTTAAATTTGTCCTCTTTTTGTGCAAGTGTAAATTGCTACATCAGCTGCAACTAATGAACAAGCACATTCTCAAAGAAGAGCAAAAAAGGTGCTCAATTCACTTGAATATTTGCTGTGACTATTTAGTCAGCGCTTATCTGAATTATCTTAGTCTACTCCCTTTTCAGTGTCCACCACATCTTTCCAGATTGCACTGAATTTCCTTTCCTGTTAAATGCAGTTCTTGCCCAGTTACAGAGAAGATACTCTTCTGAATCACTTTTATGAATCAAAGGAATAGAAAAGGGAAAGAAATGGCTTACCTGTAAAAGTCATACTTCATCTGATCTTCTCACATTATCTTTGCTTTGCTGTAGATATGTAAATGAGTTAAGATTTGAAAAATCATTTTGAATTAGCAGGAGTTTCATCTGTTCCTCGAAAGAAGAATAGGCTCCTGCTGTTTATAATCAATTAATTAACAATGTGCACAATATTGTGGGTGGATCTTTAATTACATAATTTCTGATGAGAATCTGTGTCACCATCTCTCACAGCATTTACATTTTTTTTCTCCAGATGCCAATTTTGTAGTGTGCTTAGGCATGCGTTATGCACTTACGGAAGGAGTTTCAGACTCAGAAGAACATTCTCTCCTGTCATGTCTATATTCTTCAAACCAGAATGTAGAGGACTTTCACTTCCTATTTCTCATGTGCCTTTCCCTGTCTGGGTATTCACACTTCTGAGGTGGGCCCTCAGGATCCCTATATAATACATAGAGTGACTTAATAAAAAAAAAAAAAAAAAAAAAAGAAAAAGAAAAAGTAAAATAAAAGGATTTCTGTAAGTCACCAGGACAGCTCCCTGGCACAAAATGCTAACAAAAAGGACAGTGCTTTGCCTCAGTTTCTCAGCCGCTGAGGTACTTTCAGCCCATCAGTTCCCACAGTCATACCTTTTCACTGGAGCTCAAATTCTAAGCTATCCCTGTATAACAGTGATACTGCTGTTTCCTAAATGCTTGAGTAGTTCAGACTATTAGCAGACTGAGATATAAACCTTTACACTTATGGAGATGCGTCACTTCCATTGAAACTCTTCCACTTTCTAAAAAATATTTAAATATTCATTGAGCCAAGGAGAATGTAGCCAATGAAGCAGCATACCTTTTTGGAAGCTCCCTGAATCAGCGAATATCTAACATAATCCCTGTGCTGCCTGCCAATTGTTGGTTGTTTTTTTTTTTCACAGTTGAACTTTTATTACAATTAAATAACTTTCTTTTTCTCATTCTCAACCCAAATGGACCATCCTGGTCCTTTTCCATTTATTCCTGGTAAGTACAAAACTCACCAGGATTGCTAGCACTACTCAGCAGCTTTCCAGAATAAGAAACACAGAACCAGCTCTATCTAAGACTAACCCAAATTTTATTAGTTCTCTTTACAGAATAATTCTCCAGATGTTATGAAGACCTCAATTCTAGACTAAATATCTGTTGCAGAACATTCAAAGGTTCATTCTGAGTCACAAATCAGATATTTATTATTAAGATACATAATTTTTCTAAATTTTGTCAGCTAACACAGGTCACATACAGATACCACGCATTTCATGTTCCAAAAGACTAAATAAATGAAGGAAAAAGTCTACATTTTAATCTCAGAATGTCAGATGAGCTAGCAATTAAAAATGCTTAAGCAACTTTTACATAACTCTTCCTTAATACAGAGAGCCATTTCACTTAGGAAATAGTTTTGTGCGAGCAGAAATGACAAAAAGACAGGAATTGGGCCATATGTTTTCATGTACTATATAAGAAACAGAAACATTAACATTAACGAATAAAAGTATATGGGAGGATGTTACCTGCATGTAGTTATACACAGTTTCAGTGGCTGAGACAAGAAAGTAACCTATACTTTCCAAATCTGTGAATCTTTTAACATCATAGCAGATGGGGTCTTTCTTAAAAGCCTTATTAAGACTAAGTCTTTTCCTAGTTGAAGGGTGTTAGATGAGGGTTTTCCTTGGATCTTTTAACATCACAGCTGGCAAAGACAGGGAGGTCTAGCATTGAGAAATGCATGTCTAACCTTTGATATCAATAGTAAATATAATAACACCAGATAATCAGATGGCTTTCAAAGAGCAAGGGTTGTTTCCGTAGGCTTGCAACTTGTATGGCTAGTGAATCTGCTCACAATCACCATTTCAGGATGACATTTAGCATAAAGTATAGATGGACCCATCATTTAGTCGTGCCATCCTTTCCACAGTGGCTTCTGTCTGAAATAAACCACTTCCTAGCTGTTCAGAACTGCACAGAGGAGAAATGCTCTCTTTTTGATTGTTGAGGTGGCTTCAAACCTGAAACTTACCTACCTCTTCCTGAATATGCACGGTGCTCACATGAGGAAAAGTTCTCTTCTGAAAATATCCATGCACTGATTACTCTGAACTTCAGCCATGGCATGCTGTATTTGAAAAGCACAGGGGTTTCTCTTACATTAGGAAGACAGTCATCATTGCACGATGTGCCAGCACAAAGCAAAGAACTGAATGCCACTCCCGTGTAATATTGACAATTTCAGGCAGACATCATTACTTATTATTACCTGTGAAACTTCTGAATCACGTTGATTCTGGAGTTTTCTTGGGGTGCACAAATTATGCTCTTCTTTTCTCTTCTCTAGAGTTACAGATTAACTTCCTTTCCTTTGGCTGTTCACAGCAAAGTTTTATTTTGAAGGATAATTGACCCTTGATTTGATCACCTGGAATACGCATGTATGTATTTTGTGTGAGGAAAAAAAAAAAGTACAAAAATCATCAACCACTTCTCCAAAGTTATTCTACGCTGCACAAATACAGTAGTAAATGGCAAGATATTAATTGGTGGCAATGAGGTTTGGATTCCCAACCTCTCCCTTCAGTTTGTCTGAATTTTTGCTTTGAAAATATTCAGGAACTCATTTTGTCTTGCTTCCAGATACAGAACCGAAACACATCACTAAAACATGAGGCAGAGATACTATTTTTTCCAGGGGAAAAAAAGTGAAAGTGAAAGTGTAATGAGCCATATGTGACAATGCTACAGTGATTTGATGTTAAAACAGTTTGACCTCAGTGGCAGTTTTGCCTAGTTAGGACAAGAAGTACATAAATTTGTGTCTTGTATCTGTTAATCTCCTATCATACATTTAAATTTTGGATTTAGATATTTTCCATGGGTTTTTTGTTATATTTTTCTTTCTCAAAACTTTTAATATGTTTATAAAATTAAGTACTTGTGTTTGTCATTCCGTACAACCATCAACAAACTCCTGGAAGAAGCAGAAATCTTCGTGCATCTTGTATAGACATGTACCATAAAAGGGAAAAGGGGTACTGTCCTTGCAACTCAGCACCTTCAAAATATACTGTTTGTCCTGTGTGAAGAAATTCATGATTGTTTGACTTCCTGCTACATTCTGGACTCCAGACCAAGAGGATTATTGTTAGCTGAGATGAGGTTTGAAGGTGTTCTTCTGTGCAGAATATACCAAAGGGGATTAAGGCTGCGAAATCTGGAGATACTCTCTACAAAAGACTTATGCAACATGACTTGAAAAATGTCTTAAGGTTTCAAATGCTAATAGTCTAAAAACATTGAAATGAATTATTACTGAAGCATGAAATTTCTATTATTTCAGTCATTGATGTTTTTTTATGACAGCTAAGTCATTCAAAAGTAGTGATTTTACAGGAACAAAAATTTGATGACAGGAACAGAAAATAATATTCCTGATGAGGCAATATAAAAGAGCTCTCATAGGAAGATGTACTTAATTCAACAGTGTGTATGACTGATGTTATTGCTTAAGAGATGCACATCTTTGGAAACACAGACTGCTGGTGAAATATCAACAAACAAAAGGGATTAAATGGCTTTTCTGCTTCTGAAAAACAAATAAGATGTGAAATACTATTAAACTAGGCAGCCTTCAAGATCTTTAATTGCTTTGAGCATTGTAAGCAATAGATACAAACCACATAAAAAGATAATATACAATGTCTAGTCTATTTGCAGCAGTCATTCCCACAAGTTATCATTAAGGCCAAAATACAGGCTTTAAGATTAAAGGTTTATATAGTTAGTCATAAAAATATTAGAAGAAAAGGAGAAATGCAAGAGAGTGAGATATTCTTTTTCAAGGGAACATATAGAAATTAATTGTTTAATTCCCACTAAAATCCAAGCTGCAGTTTTATATATGTTTTATACAGATAGACATTAAAAACTATAAAAACCCTTACAAACCACAGAAATTACACACCCTTGAAACCAAATGACATTTTGGCATGGTATACAATGTGTGAGTAATCTCCAGCATAAGGCCACTTGAAGCATGTATGAAAAAAAGAATTATGCTGGATCAAAGTTGCCACCTCTGAAACACCGAGAAAACCAACCAGTGTGAAATAATTTCCATTATTTCTTTTTATATTTCTTATCAGCTCTAGCCACAGTTAATAATTTGAGTTGATCCAGAGGGTAGTTTCATCTATTTTTACATTTGTATACAAGAGTTACAACGATTCGTAGTCAGGAAAAAAGATTCTTAAAATTAGGCAGAAAAAATGGGCTTTAATCTGTTGCCAAACAGCTCACATTTAAATTTTGAAGCATAAATAAGTATCCATAATTACATTTTTGGTCATCCATTAACATTCAGATCTGAAACATGGAACCCATTGATACATGATATGAAAGGAGGGAGGGAGGGGGCTGGAAACACAGTCATATACAGTCTAGGAAATGTGGTTGGATGACCACTGTGATGAGAGGGAGGCACTCTGAGGTTGGGGGGCAGAGCTACCCCTTTTTTTTCTCCCCCCCCTCAACAAAAAGCTCTACTTCATAGCTGTGCTTTACCTTTTTTTCAAGAATCAGCAGCTAAATCCTAGATTTTGTAATTATTCTGATCATCTTTTGTCAAATAATATAACTCCTGATGTTATCAACCAGAAAGAATTGCAGTTACGAATGCAAAAAGAACATACGTAAGTTTCATACTCTGTGGAGAGCAAAAACTAATAAGAAATCATCTCAGCAGATAGAGAAAAAAGTTAAATGCTGTTATGAGTTCATCCCAGGAATCAAGACTAAAGGAAATTTCTTGTCTCTCTGAAATAGGAAGAGCACGTACCATTACTTGCTTTGGGGTTTTTTTGCAGTGAAGTTAGCATCAGTGAATTGGAATCTAACATACTGAAGCTCTCCACCATGATCGACAAAGAGAGTATAAAAATAGGAACACTGTCCTATTCTCTTTCACAAATTTGTTCTCTGTTTCAGTGAAACAAGCCCTGTGATTAGAATATTTCAGATGTTTTATAAGATCACAAAAATATGGCAACTTCATGCCAATTTTTGGATTTCTTAATGCATGTGTGGTTTTTGGTCTGTTTATCAGGGCCTGTGACCTCCATCCTGCATTTGTAGCTATTGTGAATATATGAAAACTCAAGCATTGACCCAGTTACAGGGTTAGAGCCTATATCAGGATCATTAAAGCTTTTTTCAAGGGATTTAAAGAAGAGGTGTTCAGTGCTAGTGGCCTAGAAATGTGCATTTACCTAGTAACACAGTTAAGCATACAATAATATTTACATACAGTAAGTGCATTCCACTGCAGTTAATGTAAAACTATGTATATGACATAAATAAAATGCATATTTAATTCTTTGTTGGATTGTAAAGTTCAGCTGAAAGATTATGAATTTCAATATCTTACATAAACCCCACAACACCACTATTTCAGTTGCTTCGTAGTAATTAAAAATGTGATGTGTTTTCATGAAAAACAGGTTCTCTGCAGGCAAGTCTCTGTAGGTCTGCCCTCAGTATAAGAAGTATTGTATTTGCATATACCCACTGCAAATTGAGAGAGAAAATCACATTCTTATGACCCTGAAAAAGGCAAATAAAAAAAAAAAAAGATGTAAAAGTTTAGTCAGGATCACCTCCAGTTATAGAGATTATCCTTTTCAACACTTTCAAAAGAATTGGCAACATGTTTTAAATCATCCTGTCATCCCTGTGGTATTAATACAAGTTTAGCTACCCAGGGTGCCTTTTTTATTAATGCTTTCAAATTTTCCTTTGATTTGAGGAGCAACACAAATATTTCCTCATTATTCACTATTCTTTCCATTCCTCAGATGTTGGAAAGTTTATTCCTGTCTTAAGTACCTTTGAAGAAAGATTCTCTTCAACATCAGAAATGAAGCAGCCTAGAAGCACAAGCAATCTTTGACAAACAAAGGAAATTTTCCTTTTTACTACCTATTTGATAAACGTTTCCTGCAACTTCTTTATGTTTCACTTTTTTTGTCCTACTGCGTGAACATTATTCCTCCAGTTAAAAATAACGTCATGTTCATTTGGCTTACCACCTCTCCTGCATTGTGCATAGCTTGTACTATCATTCAACCTCAAAACTAAGCAAGCTCTGTCACCAGCTCAGGAAAGTGTGCTCACCACACTTGAGGAAAGACTCTGAGCACTATCATGAAATTAGCTTGACAAATTAAAAAACAACACTGGAGCCTTGGCTGTACATGTATGACTTGTGAGGTGTTGCTGGATTAGGTACCTACTCCCAGTTTCATTCCTGCTACAGTCAGAAGGCACAGATTTTCTGAAATACCACATACTACAAAGCCAAGGAGGCTCACCCAATAATTCCTGCACAAGGCATGAAATATCAGGCCTTGAGTGAAGAACATAAGTTTACATCCTTTTACTGCAACAGTTAGAAAATATAGACCTCGCTGCCAGTCCAAACTTACATCATTTTGACTTCACCCTCTAGAGATGTAATTTCCTGGTATGTTAGAAAGCCATGAATTATTCGACAGTTCTTTCTGATCACTTTGACTTTGATTTCAGATAAATAGAAAAGAGCTTTTTAATACCTTCCAGAATTCAAAACTTTCTGTAACTGCTCATCATGTGCAGGATGTAGGATCAATGGATCCTACATTTCAGTCGCAGGTGCAGCAGTTTGTGATGGAATCACAGAAATGGGACTCCATACAAATAAACATTTTAACACACACCTCAAAGGTTTCAAAAGAAGTATTGAAACAATAAACAAGGGCCATAATGTCTCAAGGTGTGTTTTTCTCTACCATGATAAATTATACAGTGTCCTGGCAAGATTTATGAAGACTGAATCTGCAAGTCATTCAGATGTAAATACAAACTCATGTACCTGCTTGTAGCATGTTAAATTTGGCCTACAGAAATGACTATGAAATTAAAGAGAGGATTGAAAAGTGAATTCATTGTCTAAGGGAGGATGCTATATTTGTCCATCACTAGTCATTACAGCCCCATTTTGACTGAGCAGTAGATTGTATCTTAATGTAGCATTATGCTCTTCAACTCAAATCTTAGTTACGCAGTTTTGCTTCTTTTCTTTGTCACAAAGAAGTATTTCATTATGTCATATAACCTGAAAAAAAAGAAACGCTTTGTTCTATTTTAAATATTGAAGGAGAAAGTAACTCCTCAATTACACTGCTGCAGATGGATGTCCCAGGTAGATTTGTGTTTTTTGTTTTGCTCCCCATTTCTACCTTTTAGTCAGCAGCGCTTCATTTGGAAAAAGCTTGTCTCTCTGTTAGATGTGTCATTGCAGCAGAATGAGCCCTCAGAACAACGAATAGCAAGCTCACTTTTGGGATTTCATCAACACAACCTGTATCAGGCTGACTTTGGGGATTTAATTTTATTTACCAAAGTATCTTGTTATTTTAATACACATACTTTATCTTAATATTCATAATGAAAATAGCTCAAAACCACTAGCAGGACTAAGGGCAAAACTGAATTTTCCAACCAGTTGAAAACTTGGGGGAAGAAGTTGTGAAATTTCTTTTTTTGGTGAAGACAGAGTAGGAGGAGAGCTAGGAGGGGTAAGCAAAGTGTGAGGGAACAGGAGGAGGCCATGGAAAAAGCATATGGGAAGGGCTTTTCTCTCTTTTCATGCCTCTCTTTTCTTCCCTGCTTTGGTTATGCTTTCCTCTTGGCCAAGCAGCCCACCTCCTCTTTTTCTGGCAGCCCGACTCTGTGCAGCACTGATGGAGGGCAGGCAGGAAAAGTACAATCAAATGTGCTCCAGCTGTGGGGAAGAGATGGGACAGGAACATAAAGGCAAGAGGTGGTGCCCAGCTGCCAGTTCCAGGACACTGGTTCTGGAGTGTGGCTCCCTACCTCTGCTGAGGCAGGAAGAAGTGGACACAGAAACTGCAGCTGATGTCAGGGATGGTTCCACTTTTCCTCCCTGCTTCTGCTTTCTCTCCTGAGGCAAGAGCAGCACAGCCACAAGTTTGGAGGCGGTCAGGGGACTTAGTATCCACATTGCTATTCTACTTCCTTACCTCACCTCACTGTTAAACCACACTGGTAAGCAGTGACATTTCTTCCACATATTTATGCTCCGCAGGAGATGAAGGAAATTCTGTATCCATTTCAAATAACAGAGGATTATTCTTTGCATTTGAATGGTACTTTCAGCTAATGAGTATATAGACTATATTGATTTTTATTTATCCTTAAGTAAAATCTGTTTTTGTCACTGTTGG
Organism: Actenoides hombroni; assembly: GCA_024336885.1. Lineage (NCBI taxonomy): Eukaryota > Metazoa > Chordata > Aves > Coraciiformes > Alcedinidae > Actenoides > Actenoides hombroni. The sequence continues at coordinate 388,093 of WUAM01000399.1, forward strand.
AGGAAGAACACTGGGCTAGACAGACTGTTAGTCTCACCTCAGAGCATTATCATGTTCTCACTAGAAATTTTAAAAATTACAAACTTCCTGGTTAACATGGTAATCGGGGAGAAATGCATACTCTTCAAACACACTGGTATTACTTAGCAACATGCTCAAAGACAGTGAGCAAACCATTGTAAAAAAAATAATAATAATAAAAAAAAGAGTTAAAATTAGCAATTGCAATAAATGCATTATACAAATGCCAACCTATTCCCTCTACCACATCTTAACCATACAATCTATGTTCCCATGACTGTTTGCAGTCATCTCTGGTCTCTGATGCAGGAATATAAGGATTGAGAAAACAGACTAAGTAAGAAGGAAGTCAATAGCAAATCCTAAACTAGAATTAGCACAGTGCAAGACATCAGTCCCTAAAAGAACATTTCCTAACCAGCATTGACATAACATGTAAGTTTTATTTGAACCTTCTCCATTTTTCATTATTCTTCTCAGCTGTGAACACAATAACTGAATGAAGTATTCCAGTAGTAGTTATGGCAGCAACACACACAAATGTAAACTTCTTGTACTTATCTTATCTAAGCATTCTGATACCACATTAATCCTTGTGGGCACTGTTTTGGAGGAAGACCTGGGAGTCTCAGTTTAGTGTCTCCCACCTGGAAAACACTGTTCACATACCTGTTCTTTACCAATACATTTTTTTTTTTTGTAACAATAAAGTATTTCATGCAATTATGCCTGCTGACCAGGGATATAGATGGTTTCATAGCCGGGCCCTGTCTTTCTTATTATTCAAAAACTTCTGCATCACTTTCAAACTTCAGTTTTGGTTTGGTGTGCCTCTACCAAACCTATAGATACTACAATAGCACATAGGTCAAGGAGTAATTACTTTTTATCCTCTCTAGAAATACAGGAACTCAGTTTATGGTATTTTTTCTCCTACCTGTTACTTTGTGATATAATGTGTGCTACATTGATTTTGTGCTGTTCTTACCCCTAAATTAAAATGTTGTGAAGCAAAAGATCATCCCTTATGGAAATGTAACCTTGATCCTGCTGTCTCCTTCAAGCAAACCCATAACCTTCCAAAATAGGATATCTAGCTTCTGACTTCATAGCAGGTTAGTCTGTATAGCAATCACAAATTTTTCAACCTCAACTTGTTTCTATGGATTCTATATGCTATTCTCCTTTCACTTTTCAGTCACTATGTCCAGAAGCAGACATAGACTTTCTCCTGGGGTTGATTCTGACATACCTCCCTCCTAAATACAAAATAGGTATAGTTATATATATATATATATAAAATATAATATTTATAATATATATAAAATATTGAATATTTTAGCCTTCTGCATGTTATTACT
>WUAM01000399.1:395907-407201 GCA_024336885.1 Actenoides hombroni
AGCATTCCTTTAACTGAACCCTTCTCCAGTCTGATGAAAACCTTACACTATTTCTTAACAAAGTAGCACTATTGATTGTAAAATGTTAGTTTCCTGCTTTGAAAGCCCAATTTGCAGAAATATGTAAACACACAATCTGCCACGGAAATTATGAAAACAATAATAATTGTAAATGAGAGAAAATCCCAGCCCAGACAGTAATTTCACATTACTTAAGGAAGCACAATAACCTGGAAAAAAACAATTTCAATTTAAAATTTTTAAAAAAGGTTTTTTTTGGACTGTTGGGGATTTCACGCCCCGCCCCCCCCCCAATAGGCAAGAAGAATAACATGAGTAACAGCAGTTGAAACACCCCATTCTTATGCTCCTTGTCACTATTACTGTAGCCTATGCAGGACAGTATTTGTGACTTCTCCGGATTTGCACATACACCAGGGAAACAGAAACTGGCCCCCAAATGATCCATAAGCATGAAACACAAAACATACAGTATGACTACCAGACCACAAATTTCATTTGTAGTCTTAAGACTCAAGAAAAAAACAATCCGCAAAACTATAAAGAACTAAAGCTAAAAGAACAACAGATCTCTTCTTCCCCAAATACTCCTCTACTTATGAATTCAAGACATTTGACCTGCAACCTTTGAAAAATATTGAAAAACCCCATATGCTTCCAGCAGCTGTTCTTACACCTTCATAGAATTAACCTGCCTTAGTGTGCAAAGCTCCCGATTACCTCTGCCATTGATTTCCACCAGAAGCTGTGAAAACATCCAACCAGCTACAGACTTGGTCTTTCCTGAAACAATGTCATATAAAATGCTGGAGAGATATAAAAGGAATTTAACTACCCCAGGGGTACATCCATGCTGCATTGATAGCCACAAAGATGTCTTTCAAGGACTCTCTTGTTACAGTAAGTTAGGAGGCGTAGCTTACATTTTTCACTCACACTATGGTTCGACAAATATGGTACCAGATCCTGTTCCAGTGCTTATGAAAAACCTGTAACACACCACTGGTGTCTTACAGCTTTGGTTGCATAACAGGCAGCTACAAGCTGTTAGTGTGAGCTATACAGAATAACCTCATGGAGTTAGATGGCTTGCTTTAAAAATTAAATTATGTTTAAGACATAATTCCTTAATATTGAAGAAACTGCTAATACTAAGAAAAATATTTAGTGGGGCAAATGCATTATATTGATATGAGAACAACTTTCTAAACTTAGCTCCTTGAAAAGGATGTAATTTCCAATAGCTGATCAAATCAAATCTATTTCAAGATATATTAGTCAGCCTTCTTAGAAACCTATAATTAGTGAGCCATTAGCTGGGTCATCATTTGCATATGCTAAACAGTTTGTATTTCTTACATTTACTTTTTTTTCTAAGTCATGCTAGGGAACACAAAATTAAGTAAGGCAGTGTATGTACATAAAAGGCTCACTAAAGCTTCAGCTCATTATTTTCAGTGCCAAGAGACAAAGACACAGAGGGTGTCACTCCCAAATGGATTGGTGTATATCTATTTAGGAAGAAGGACATGGATTCACAGGGTGGCAGTGTCAGCCAATAAAACATAGGAAGAAAACCCTATTTATCCTCTTCCAATTCCACTACGGTCCCAAATCCCATGAACCATCGACTTCAATGTGCACAGCTAATAGCTGCAGAACAGAGAGCTGATATCAAAGTCACTGCAGGTTAAAGGGTGGTAATTAGCTTTGAGAAGCATAAAAAAAAAGAGCGCAATGCAAGGTGTGTAAAAAGTTATGGTTGACAAAGGGCCAGTGTGAATCTGTTTAAGCCCTATAGCCACAAAAATTCTCGGTTTGAACTTTCCTCATTTGTGCTGTTGTCTTTGATAAATACCCTCATACCCTCATACCAAGTTACTGGACTGAAGCTGTCTGCTAAAGACAGCACAAATGAATAAAGAAAGCAAAGTAAAAACTCCAAATAAAGAATGATGAGTTCCTCAACTTTATGTTAAAAAATAGCTCTGGGAATCAATTAAAAGTTCAGTGTTCAATGTTAACTCCCTGCCAGACCAAATTATCCTTGAGAATTTATTGAAACTACAGCACCAAAGGCACACACATATCTACTAGTAAATATTACAAAAGATGTAAGGACTCCGCTGTTATCATTGTAACTTGTAAACTTATGGGTAAATGGCATATTGGTTGTGCACTTAAACTGTTAGGTCTGTATCAGTGAAAATCATTCATATGCGCATTCTTAAGCTGTGGTATATCAGCAACTCCTGTGTGTGCTCACTTTCAAAGGTCCATGGTCCCTCAAGTTCCACTTCTGAGCACACAAGAGAAAGGTTCCTTGCTAAGGAGCTCACACCTGAAGTCTAGAGAGGTCACATCCGTTAGCAAATTCTCTCCTCTGATCATGCACAAGAAATGTTTGACTTCACTGGCACAGGTCAATCCCCCCATCGGAGAATGTGTTAAAGGCCTGTTTAGTTAGCACTTTGCAAGCAGAAACATCATTTGGGGAACAACAAGAAAATTTAAGAATGTAGATGAGATGAGCCATGCCACTCAACTCAGGGCCAGCAAACACTTTCTTGGACTACGTTCAAGAAGAGTCTTTAAATCTAGAGCCTAGTTGATTAACATTTTCTTTTAGAAGACAGATAAGAAAGGTAAGAGGACAATCACTACCACCTACACTTGGAGAGATTAACATCTTTCTGGCTATAAATGGTTCCTAACTGTACACTAGAAGTAGAGTGTCATTTCCCTGCAACTGCACATTCCTCAGCTCTGTGGCACAAGGAAAAGGGGGTAGCTTTTTTTTTTTTTTGACTGTAGGAATTCACAAATTCAAATTCACTCATTGTGCAGCCGGAATAATTCCTTTCTAAAAAAGGCATAGAATCTACAGATGTAACAGGGGAAAAAAAAAAAAAATACTTTGAGATTTTAATTACTATTAGTCCAGTCTTGGAGTGTAGCAGATACTTATTAATTTTAGATTTATAAAAGACACACACTAGACACAGTGACATAATTTACTTAACTGATAAACAACTCGGCATAAAGATGACCCCAAGCCTTGTTCTCTCACTATGTTACCTCTGGTACAGGAATAAGATGGAAATTATACTTAAGATTTACAACATGCATTGAATGTGAGGATTAACACACTCTGGCTTTCTTGGACCAACTAGGAAAGTTAATTCCAGCACTACTGACTCTAAAGGAGGATACTTATCAATTTGTACATACTTTCTTGAAATTAACTCATAGATTTATTCCGCTGCTAAACTCATAGGTTTATTCTGTCACTAAGCAGGAAAGAAGAAAATAAATTATGCTTCAGTGAAATTAGGCTTGCATAAGCAAAACATGAGCAAGCGCCAGAACATACCTTGTTTTCCACTTGCAACTGAAGGCTACAGGCCCTCAAGCTTTGCAGTCCATGGAATATCTTTCTGCATTATCTGTATCTCTGCATTAGCTGTCTCTAGAGATGCTTATAAATGTGATATATGAGCGCATAAGGTGGCTGCCTCAGATCCTGTACAGTTTAAGATCAGTGGAAATGTTGTATACAGCAGACAGAGCAGGAATTTGGCAGTCACCCGCATGTGAATAATTTTTAAAATGAGGGTCAGAGGTGTAACGTCAAACAAAGTTATTCGATCGTATTCTCCAACTTACTGAGTTCTCTGTCCCTGTAACCTTCAGCCTTAAGACTGCTGAACTGCATGAACAAGAATGCTTCTAATAAGGCAAAACACGATGTTTTAATACAAATACAATACATGCAGGTTATTTCAGCGTAACTAACAAAACAGGGCATGTTGGCAAACATAGTACCAGCTGTCAGCATTCAGAGCTGACATGGTTGTTCTTTGTTCAGCTAATTATCTAGGTTGGTTCATTGCTATATTGCAATCTAATTGCAGTAGGAGTTATATGATCACTTCTTTCACTGATCATTTGGCTCTATGGATCAAATCTTACTTTCAAAATCAAAAGTCTCTCATTTGTAGCTTTAGGTACAGAGATGAGCACTGGTACTAATCTCACTTTCATTCATAATTTTAATGGCAGAAGTTGGGATTTTTTAACTCTTAAGACTATCACTTGGCTTCAGGTAAACAATATTTTACGTGGTAGAAGTGCAAATTACACCTTAGACTAGCTCCTAGAGCTCTGAATGCTATGAAATACTGGGAAAAGAGAGATTTTGTAATTTCTTTTCAAGTGTAGGATCTATGCAGCTGCGTACACAGTTACCACAAAAGGGAGAGCCTCAAAACACTTGTCTAAGAATATGTTCACAACTGGCATCATCTGTAACAGGCTCTTGAAATTTGATAGGGATTGGAAAGTTTTGACTAAGTAGGCTCAAATGTGGTTTTTGTGTTATCAATAGGCAACCCAACGCACACAGCCCATTCCTCTGTTCCTACTGAGAAGGAAGAGAAATTTCATGAGAGTCTACTAATGAAGCAAGATGACATCAAGTGCTATTTTGGAATAAAAAAAGTTCTCACAAAAGCCAATTGTACCTGCATACTTTGTACGGAGAATCCTGACAGAACATGTTGATCACGTGGAACCATTAAACTGAAAGCCACAGTTTTTTCTCAGATTCTTGGGCTTTAAGTAATTACTTTACAGCTTCAGATTTCTGCCTTTTTGTATAGATTTCAAATTATATACCAATTACGTTATTTAGTCCGGGTAGTACTGGAAAGCAAAATAAATGGGAATACACTGTGTCACCACTTTAAAGATAAGTACTTACGGCACATTTTCTAAAAGAATTATGAAAATCTGAATGTGTAACAGAAAGGTTACTACTCACATTTGATTTTGCACATGCAAACAAATGCTGCTGAGGCATCATAAAAGCTTGTGTTTATCCCTAATAATCTAAGAAACACACTTGTACTCCATACACTTGTACTGAACTTCTCTCTAATGCAGCACTGCACCACACAAGTTTTTATCTCTTCAATTTGTAATACAAAAGTCCATTTATAGCATAGAATAATGGGCATATTTTATTTCCAATTAAAATTACTCATCTGTTCACACCCACCAAGATTTCTACTGTGCTTTTAATTTATCATTGCTTACTTTAATGCACCCAGTTTAATCACAGTAGCACCAGGAATCAGATCATTATAACTAGAGCTGTACTGAACTAATTTAATCTTCTTGGGGGAAAAAAATAAAAGAGAGTGTGATAGAGCATTTTAGATTCAAAGTACTTGGGCTTTTCTTTCTACGACATTACATCCCATCTCATATCAAAACTGCTTAAAATTATGAGGCTGACATACTAGTTTGATTGCCCTCACTCAAAACACGTTAACTCTCCATGTAGAACTGTAACAACAACAATAATGTAAAGACAGTGCCCTTTTAAATCTCAGCTCAGAACTAAACTTTGTTAAAATTCCGTAGAATGGTCACACTTCAGCACATTTCAAAAGCACCACAGAAATTTTCCAGTGTCTGTGCATTTCTGTGAAAGAGAGACCCAGATCCAGGGGATACAGATGATCAGGACTGAGGTGGTCAGACAAAATTGCCTTGAGGTTGTAGGAAAGTTATTTTAGAAACTGCTCCAAGCCAAGATCAAACTGTTACATTGAAAAAGTAGAGATCTATAGACAAGAATTACTACTGCTTGTGATATACAGGAGAGGTGAAGGAGTGAAAGCCCTGACATTGCAAATGCATGAAGGGTTAGGACTGCAGTGAATCACAGTAGCAACTGAAGGATCCTCTCTCACAATTTTCTGCTACAAAGGCATTTCCTGGACTGAAATGTCGTGGTTGAAATATACCATTTCAGAAGTAAACACTATTTAGGGTTAAAACTTTGCTGCTTGTTTAATTAGCTCCAAATCTTTCACTCAAGGAAACAGAGGGCACTCTTGGTAAGAGTTATTTTGCACCATGTAGTAAAGATTTATTCAGACAGGCTGCAAATGTTAGTCATCTTCAGCTCTACAATACAGCAATACAGCTCATCAGGGAAAGTTTTAAAGCTAGTAAATATATTTATTTTTGTCACTAGAAAAAAAAACAACACAACATCGTCAGTATTGCATACAGGTAGTTGAACTTTATTTTCTAAGGGTGTACTCAAGTTGGCATCAATGTTATAGTCACTTGGCAAGCTTCCTTATGAAGCAGGTAGCCAGCAAGAACGTCAATCAGTAGAGGAGCAAGAAGACCCAAAGGTCATTTTCCAAAATGAATGTTTAAGGATGTGGATACCTGCTGGCCATTATGTACCATTACAATACGAGTTGCTCTGCTTCTTGTCATGAAATATGTCTAAACTGTTTCAGGGAAGTCCCAGGCAAGAAACACAGAGCAGGTAAATGTCACTATACTGACATTTGACTCTACCTGTAGCCCCTTCAAACTGCAGCCAGCACAAACAAACACAATGTTCAGTATATGAGAATAACCAGAGTAAAAACAACCACTGAAGAACAGAATGGTCATTGTACATCGGGATGGGCTAATAAGTAGATCTCTAGCAGTAGTGAAACTGTGAATATTTAATCCCAATACCAGCTTTACATTTATGCACTTCTGTTGATGAAAAGTGCTAGCAAAGAAAGAAAGGCGAAGGATCAACATGCATCAGCAACATGTCTCAGAGGCACAGAAATAAAATTTCAGGAAGTGTTTCAAGCCAGCAGCAAAATCCAGTGTTAGAAGAGAAGAAGAACAGAATGAAAGTTAAGCTATGTCACGAGAAATGTCTAGCCTGAAATACTTTCAGAAGGCGGAGCTAAAGCAACATGCACAACACTGCAGCTCATTTCAGGAAATAAGATACAAGTGTACACAAGCAATTTTCATTACAAGGAACTGTACTGTATTTTTTTTTACAGGTTTCATGGCACTAGTTCCTTGCAGTACATCAGCTTCTACTGGCAATTGGGCTTTTCCTATCAAGCTCAGTCAGCCTTCGTTACTTAAGGTAACGAGTGATGTAGGTCTCTCATTCATCTCTTCTTCATTTCAAATGCTACTGTATAGGAACTGATATGCTTATTTCTTGAAGCATTTTTTTCTCATTCATACGAAACAGACGCAACTAATCAATTTTTCTTCTTGCAGCTGCTCTACAAATAGAAATCTATTTACAGGTGTAGGAATATTGACACACAAATCTATCTCCCTACAAATAGTTATCACTAGGGTTATACAAATATCCATATCAGTCCTCAGACTATTTCTGTATTGATTTTTGGAAGATTCCAGGGAACCCTACACCAGATATACAAGTGAATGCATTTTCAGTTATTTTGTAAAAATATGCCTGCCTTTCTAACTATTTCATGTTAGGAGAGATTTTTTTGTAGCCTTCTTTCCTACAAGGAAGATAGAGCCATCATGGTCATTTGTATCTTATATATGTTGCATTAGATACCACTAGATACTATTATTCTTACAAAGGAGTTGAGACTTGAATCCTTCAGAGATACTGTGGAAAGGAAAACCCTATCCAAATATCACAGGAAAGACCTGTTCTAGAGAAAAAAATAAATGGGGTAGGGAAACAAATTATGGTTCAGAAAGAGACACCCAGGATTGCAGAAAACAAAAGACTTTGGAAGGAAGAAAAAGAGCTAGAAAATAACAAGAGCATTAGTTGCATGAATTTGAATAATTAAATTAATGACAATATAGCATTCTACAGTAAATTGATCCTTCTAAACTAATTCTGCTTGAGGTTGGAGTACACTAGTAAGCAGAAGGGAGTTATGGGAATTGGAGGGGGAGGTCAGTTCAATGCTGAATAGTGCTATGAATAAAAAGAGCTTGATTCTGCAGAATTGTCAAACTGGCCTTTACACACAACATTAAATTAATTAAATAATAAGACCAAAGCATTTCTCTGCCTGAATTACTCCATTTTTCCCTGAAAGTGATAGAATATAATTATGCTCACATATGTAAGAGGCTTCTGTAAAAAGTAAAATTTATTAATCAGTTAATCAGGCCACACTTCAATAGAACCTTTAATGCTGTGCATCTAGGGGTACTTCACCAAAAGGCAAATTAGAAACTCAATTAATTGTGAATTATTTCACTAAATGACTTGTAAATCTGGATTTTAAAGGAGCTATACATTTGCCACATAGCAAATTAAAATGGGTATGGGAACCCCAAAGCTAGAATAAACTGTAGTAGGAAACATCACAAATAGATGAGACTAAAGATTAATTTAATTTGAATCTAGAAAAAAACTTGAAAGCTACTGAATTTTGAAGATCCCTGCAGGTCAAAGAAGAGGAAGTAATTACAATATACTAACCATGCAAATTTCCTAGTGTTTACCAGTGTGCTAGATACTACAATAAGATGAACAAAAGTTGGGTTCAGTGGATCTGAAAAAGAAAAGCTTACTATAGGTTTGAAGCTAAGTAGACCACTTCATATATGCAGTGATGCAAACACACACCAAAATCAGGAACAAGAATGAACACAAAAACCCCCTCATTTTCCATTCCAGGTACCTAATTACTGTGGCATAACAGCAAACTCAAAAATGTTACATTGATGCAGTACCTCATGACTGTGCAGGATTGACGCAGGGGTTTTAATGGTGCCTATAGAACTAATAAACAATTTGGTTTTATGTAAGCATGCTGCATTGTCTTCACTGGCATTTAAAGAATCTGGTGAAAGCTCCCCAGACATGTGACCAGATTTTCAGAAAACAGAAAAGTATGACTTGGGAGATGTAACACCATCTTGGAATACACAGTGGAAAAAATGAATGACTTATGATGAAAAATCATAAAAAAGCTTTACTGAAACAAACAGTAGTTATAGAATTTGTGGTATATTGGTGCCAGCCTGTGAGAGAATTGTTGCACCACTGGAAGAACTCAAGGACTCAAGGGTAGGAAGAAAAAAGGCAAAATGCTATGGAGCCTAGAAAGAAATTAGATTTGGGGAAATCAGAAAGCATGTTACATTTGGAATTTATCTTACCCAGCTGGAAAAGGCTAAGAAAGAACTTGTCTAAGAAGTCATGAGGATTTCCACAGCCACATTTACAGGGCCATTAACAGTTCAATTTACCTCAGGCCATGTTTTTTTTTTCAATTGGAAATTGGAAAAAGGCACTGATGTTTTAAATTTATTACATTGCTTTTCATTCGTCAAAGGTAGTATTACCTCTCCTGAGTCCATTGCACAAATGCCACCAATTTCACAGGCTGTGTTTCAGAAGCGTACATGGATTTCTGGTTCGTGCTCGAGGACACAAAATATGTGAGGATGCATGATGCAAAGCTGGATGTCATGTAAATGTGAGTGTAGCCCCAAAACTCTGTATTAAGAGTGGTCATCCACCATTCTGTGCATCCAAACCTGGAGCTAATGCTTATAATAAGAACCAGACTTCGTAATATATACATTACATCAAAGCACAAAGATATTCAACAAAACTGCCCGAAACCAAAAGCTAGTCACGTTTGCTCTTTCGAAGGTCAGTTCTGCCAAAGTTTCACCACCTGAGAAACTGTGATGAACACAGCATCCCTAATGGAAGCAATAAAAACTCCCTGACCTCTAATCAATCTACTCTAAATTCTCTATTTTACTGTTCTTGGCCTGTTCTAGTTCATAAATGACATAATCAACAGTTGCTAAATTGCAGTTCCAATAAGTTACCAGTGCTTGTAGCAAATTTTGTGCCAGGCTTTACATAATTTTGTGACATTCAGTAGTTTTATTATGTCTCATTATTATTCATTTATTAGTAGTAGTATTTATTCTACCTTGGTCATGTAGTCAGGAGATACTGTTAAAGTCAAAGACAACTCTAAGAACCCAAAAGCAGTTAATAGTTTTACATACAGTTCCATATATAAACAGACTCCATTCTAGCACAACATTAATATTAAAGGCCTGTGTTCAGCTGTTGTTTAGAAGCACCCACAATCCTTTGGCCTTTAAATTCCCATCACTGAGATTAACACCCACGCTAGAATGGTCAACAGCGCCAGGACACTGGAACATGCTCATCTGGCAAAATGTTTTCTGAGGATGTTTCTTCATGCACATTTTATCTATGTTGGCACTCTCCCAAACAACAAGTGGTCATCAAGCTCTTTTGATCCCTCCTACTGAACCTGTTTCAAGCATGAATGGGGTAATAAAAAGTTTCACTGTCCAGCTGAGACTCAGCAAATGAGAGCAGAGGAATGTGTGGGCCTACACCTGAGGGACAGGGAACTCTCATGAGAGTGAGAAGCTCTGAACTTCTTTCTTTGATAAATATTTATTATAAAATAATCTGACAGCTATTTGAAAAAGGGAGGGAATTGGTCAGCTGTTGGGACCAAGACTCTAACTAATAGGCCAAGATAAATAGCAATACCAAAACACTGATTCACAGGTGTCATGTCTAGACTGCAGGACATTTGAAGACATCTTCCTCCCACAGCAAAGAGCAAAAAAATTGCAACATTACTATTTCTAGTAGGACAGAAAATAAAATATGACTTAGACAAACTTTGAAATTACAAACTTTCATTTTTTTAATCCATTAAATAGCTAAGTTATTTTGTGGTACTTTATAGTATTATTATTCTCTGTTGAGCCATGTCACCAAAGTGGTCCCACACTGAAAAATATATAAAACCCGAGGTGATTCTGTTTGTTTGTTTCTGCTACGGTTTACATTTTTATCTCACACTATAATTGTTAATACCATAAATATATTTTCTTAACACTAATAATGATAGGGTTTTTTTAAATGTTCAGAAATTCTACGCAGTGATAATAATACTTCTAGATAGAGGAGTAAACAAGCAACGCAGTCCTACAGTGTAATTCTACTAAACATGGTAATTTGACGGATACCATTGAAATCAGTATGAATTGGTAAAATTAGCACAATGGAAGAATACCTGAGTGGTCTAAGATCTCACTTAGTAAAAAGTCTACTATGGATAAAAAGAATAATTTTTGTGCACTTATGCATATTTATCTGAGCAAACTAAAAAGCAGTTCTTTCCACCATTAACCTGAGTAAAGTTTAGCAAATGGTCATATATCCTTATCTCTGCAGAAAATGGGAAATTGAAGTTGGTAGTAATGTCTTGATATCTTCAGAAAAAGACTGAACAAAATATAAACATTTAATTTCCCCCGCCCCCCCCCCCCCCACACCTTCTCCCACACACTCCGCCACTCTTTCCTCATCACCACACCCTTCTTAGTAGAAAGTAAACATCAGCGCGACATTGATCAACATTCGCAGAGTG